>PVIU01005322.1:0-115051 GCA_004026605.1 Ondatra zibethicus | reverse complement strand
TGTGTGTGTGTGTGTGTGTGTGTGTATGTTCCACTCTGGCTGTATTCTGTTAAGCCATTGACAAAAAGCAGCTTCTTTATTCATTAACCAATAAAAGCAATGCATAGACAGAAGGACTTCCCATATCATTTCCCCTTTTCTGTTTAAATAAAAAGGAAGATTTTAACTTTACACAAAAAAATACATATAACAAAACAGGAATCAAATGAGAATTACAGTTATAATATTTATATCTACTTCATCTTTTATTATAACTAAGCAAAACTATAATTATAACTATCTATTTTTTAACACCATCAAAGACTCCAGAAGGATATAATATTACCTAATTAAACAGGAAGCACATTATAAGGAACTTCCAAAACTCTAGAATTGACAGAGACGCCTCACTGCCTGGACAGTTAACCAAAGTTCTTTTGTAATGTTGTGGGCACCCATTTTTAGCCCACAGGCCAATAATATTTGGCAGAGTTTTTTATGAAGCAGGAAATTTTAAAGACAGTTTCACTTGTATTGGTAGTTTTTCAGTCACTTTTTCTGTGTCTTACAGAATGTCTGGGAGACTATTTTATGAAGCAGATACCCCATATGACTGTCTCACCTTCTCTAGGAAACTTTAGCAGTCATTTCTATGGGTCCTGCATGTCTAGTTTATACAGCATAACATCAAGCAGTCCAGGAAGAGCAGTTTTTACCCAAATCGCTAACAAACTTCATGAGGAGCCTATTTGATACCCATCATCCTCTTGAAGTAGATTGGTGCTTCCAGAAGCAGTTGTGTCTCATTGTCATTAAAAGTCCTAAGTTATTAAAACTAAGTTATTAAAGCATTTTAAATGTCATATTTTGAAGGTCTCTGAAAGATTTGGAGAATACCTATCTAACTGAAATATATCTCTATATATCTAGAAAATCTAACTAACGTGATAGAAGCTTGACAATTATAGACAATTCTCTCTTAACTTATATTTTAAGTTATACATTATATTTTAAAATGAGCTGCACAAACACAATACCTTAATCAAGAGCATAAACATACAAATAACAAAATTGACCTTAAATTTGTGTCAATAAACCAAGATCCATACCAGTGCAAATCTCTATAGCATATACCCCTTTTAATGTAAACAAACATTTATAAACAATATTTGGGAATATGACTAGCTCAGTTGGTAGAGCATAAGACTCTTAATCTCAGAGTTGTGGGTTCAGGCCCCACATTGGGCATCAATCTGTTGTTGTAGACCACTTGCTTGTTCCTGGCCACCCAGACGCAAAATAATCACATAGAAACTGTTTTATTTAAATTACTACTTGACCAATCACCTAAGCATATTGCTTGCTAGCTCTTATATCTTTATATCTTATATCTTTGGTTAACCCATTTTTATTAATCTGTGTATTGCTATGTGTTTGTGGTTTACTAGGTAAAGTTCTGTCTGGCAGCTGGCATCTGGCTTCAGTGAGGCTACATAGTTTTGCCTTGACTCTGCCTACCTACTCTCTCTCTCTCTCTCTCTCTATATATATATATGTATGTATATATACATATATATACATATACACACACATATATATATGTATACACACACACACACACACACACACACACACATATATATATATATCTTCCAGCCTGACTATATTCTGTTAAGCCTTGGTCAAAAGCAGCTTTTTTATTCATTAACAACACATAGACAGAAGGACTTCCAATATCAGATGATAAACATATGTGTGCAAAATTTGACCTTATGAATTGCAACAAAATGTTATAAACTATATAAATGTAGTTAAATATACTGGTGTGGTCTATACAATGGTTTAGTAAATTCATGGTATGGCCTATCAAACCACAGTTAAAGTATAAAGCAAAGTGATGTGACTCAGGAAAAGATACCTAACTCAGTTTAACTTGAATAAAGCATGAATTGGCATTAAACATAGGGCATAATGACATATTATTTTGAATAACACATATTTGTAGTACAAATTCATGAGAAAATATAGTTCTAAACTCAGAAATGATCACTTTTGTAATATAAAATGAAGCAAACAGAAGTCCAAAGGTCAATTTAAAATCTTTGGTATAAATACTTCTGCATTTTAAAACAGTTTGTTAATCATATGCATAGGTATTACTTGTACTTCATTAATGTCTCCAAACATTTCCCTCTGAAAAGGTACTCAACTTCCCCTTTATCCACAATGCTTAAATTGGCCCCATTTTGTTTCAAATCCAAGGCATAGGAATGTGATTATGATTATGTAGCATAATCCCTTTCTTAAAGGCATGATTAAATGACGCTTCATACCCATTCAGAAATAATCTTGGTACCAATAAGATTAAGACTTTATAATAGATTAATCTATCTCTTAAGAACTTCCCATGAGAGCTGGTAGGATGGTTCAGTGAGAAAAGGTGCTTACTACCAAGCTTGACCACCTGAGATGGGTCCCTGTAACCCACATGGTTGAAAAACAGGGTCTGCTCTTGCAAGTTGTCTTCTGACTTACACATGCATCTCTCTCTCTGTCTCTCTCTGCCTCTCTCTCTGTCTCTCTCTTTCACACACACACACACATACAAATAAATGTCACCAACCAACCAACAAACAATAACAAAAATGTTCAATCTACCTTTTTTCCATTTGGTCTTTGATATCTCAGGATGTGATGACTTTGACCAGAACAACAAACCTTCTGAGACAAATTGGAGGCTCCACTTCTCCAGATCATGAAGGGTGGGCATTAAGCATTATTAAAATATTGTTTAAATTAACATGGATGTTAATGATACGTCATTCTTGTAAGCACTCCTTCAAATGTTTGTTTTCTTATAAATATGCAGAGATGTTGGGAGATATGGTGATTTATCTCCCTCATGGACATCTGAGAATTTTTACTCTGGTGCCCTCATTGCTTTGAGCAGTCAGTCAACAGACAATACTTGTGACACTACCTGATATTTTGAACAGTTCAAGAAAGCCTTAAGGAAGCCACATGACAACTGCTTGCTGTTAACGCACAGTTCCAGCTCTGGAAAGTGTGACACCATTACTATAAACAACTAGAATTGAATTTTGTCTTCACAAGTCTTGGTGAAATTTAGATGACCCTTGTTTTAATTACTTTTCTTTTGCAATGACAAAATACTATGACCAAGTCAACTTACATAAGAAAGCATTAAATTTGGGCCTGATGGTTTCAGAGGTTTAGATAGAGTTCATGACAATGGAGCAAAGGCATTGCTGCAGGAACGGTTGTGAGCTCACATCTTGATCCAAAAGTAGGAGGCAGAGAAAGACTGGAAATGGTGCAAGTCTTTTGAAAACCAACCCCCCCCTTCCAGGGACACAGCCTTTCCAACAAGACCACATCTCCTAATCCTTCATAAATAGTTCCACCAACTAGGGCAAAGTATTCACACAGAGGAGGCTACTGGAGACCTTCTCATTCAAAGCACCACAACTTTACTATCATTTCTACCCAGAAGAGAAGAGGGCCCAGAAGCGCAAGATGGACAATGCCATACTAACATAAATATAATCCCTCATTTTTACGAAGATCTGTTCTAATACAAACAGCCTTTTAATGACTGTATAAAAAGGCAGTTGAGCTCACTTTGTGGACGTGTGCGTCTTGTGCTATCTCTGTGACCGTAGAGCAAACTGTTCCTAGTACCTGAGACTTGCAGGAGATCTGGACTAGAGATACCAACTGATGCTGCTAAGAGCTGCTTGCCACTGCTGCTGGCTGCTATCAAAAGCCAAGGGCTATTCAGGCCTGGTGGTGCAGGCTTGTAATGCTAACACATAGGACTGCATGAACAAGGTCATCCTGAACTACATTAGACTCTATTAAAGATACAGAGCATGGTTTAAAAATAAAAACCTGCCATGTATTCATGTGTCAGTACATGTTCTACATGCCTATCCATGACACCTACCCTAGATACATATCCCAGCCAGTTGATGGTGATATTGCTACCATGAGAAGTTAAACTTTAATTTTTGAGCTATGGCATCTACCATTTTTACTGTTGCATAACTCTAAAAACCTAGACATAAAAATATCTCGCTATACATACAACTGTACCCTGAATAAATCAGCAGCTGTGAACAAATTTCTGGGATATAGAATGAAAATTTGAACTTCATGTTAATTTCCTTCCTTCATTTGTTTGTTCTTTCCTTCCTTTTTCCTTACTCCCACTTCCTATTCCTAGTCCATGTAAACAAAATTTGGAGAAACCCAAAAGTGTATGTTCAAATGGTCCTGATTGTCTCACCAAGTGACAGGCAAGACACTCGCCCTCTTCCTGAAAGTATTTGGGGCCTGCCTATTTAACAGTAAGCTCTGTGTACTTTGGGCCTGTAGTAGTTGCATCAAATCAACCTCTGAATCTAAATTAATATCCCAAGTTCATTTCATAATCCACTTACAGCATTGAACTGTCTGTTTTATATGACAGTATAAGCCTCAGAAGTAGTGATTATTCTCGAGTCTGCTGGATCCATCAGGTCTTTTCCCATAATCAGTTTGTGTGAACTGTTCCCATAACTTGCCTCAATTTAGAGTTTTCAAGGTACAGAGTAACATGGCAGCTTGCCTTATACAGTTATCTTTCCTTCCACATGGTACGATCTGAGCAGTTTTTAACTCTGCACTGTAGAGGCGTTCATGTTATTAACCACTGCTTAAGGTTTGTTTGGCCTTTTCTTGAGAAACAGAGCTATTTTTTTTTTTTTTTACCATGAGACTAAAGTACCTGCCTATTGTTTGAGCATCTCAGCATTGCTTTCCTTTTGCTTTGGTTTCGGACTTAACTTTGCTTTGGAAAGCCATCAAGTCTCCATCTGATTTGTATTGACTAGTGAGATTTTTCTTACTAATGTGCTTGAGGTAAACCATGTCACAGATGAAGGAGTGGTACCTGTGCAACTGCACAATCTGTGCAAGGACAGATGTATGACTCAGTGCTGAGCGATGAGAGTAGTGCCTGGAATTTCATAGGTGGTACTAAGAAATTGAATACCTTATTCTTCAAGATTTGCTAACTCTGGTCACACAAGTAGTTCCATTAAAGTCAAAAAACTTCCTGAGTTAGAAGCCAACACAAATGAAAGCATATTTTGGAGGAAAAAAGTAAATAGAAGTTGTGGGATATTTGACTCTTTTGGCCTTTTGAAGCCCACCACCCAGCTACCAAATAAATCTTACACAGAGGTTTTTCTTAATTATAAATGCCTGGACTTATCTTGCCTTGTTTCTTGTCAGCTTTTTAAATTTATATTAACCCAACTACCTTTTGCCTCTGAAGTTTTATCTTTTTCTACTTGTATACCTTTTTTTACTTTTTTCTCCATGGCTTGTGTGGTGGCTGGGTAGCTGGCCTTTGATGTCCCCCTCTCCTTGTTTTCTTGCTCTATGATCTCTTTGTTTTTTTTTTTTTTTTAGTTCTCCTTCTATCTATACGCTCTGCCTGCTAGCCCCTCCTATCCTTGCTCCTGCCTTGCTACTAGCTATTCAACTATTTATTTGGACCATCAGGTGTTTTAGACAGTGCTATTGGATAATGCTCTTGTACCTTGTAAAGATTTGTCACTTGTATTGGTTCAATAAATGCTGATTGGCCAGGAGCCAAGTAGGAAGTATAGGCAGGGTGAACAGACTAGGAGAATTCTGGGAAGAGGAAAGGCTCAGTCTGCAGTCGCCACCCAGATGTAGAGAAAACAAAATGAAAATACTACACTGAGAAAAGGTACCAAGCCATGGGGCTAAAAATAGACAAGAATTATGGGTTAATTTAAATTGTAAGAGCTAGTTAATAATAAGCCTGAGCTAATAGGCCAACCAGTTTATAATTAATAAAAGCCTCTATGTGTTTCTCTGGGACTGAATGGCTGTAGGACCAGGCAGGAAAGAAACTTTGTCTACAAGACAGGCACAAAACACAGCTTCCTGGAGTTAGACGAATGCCATGTAAACAAAATTACACACCTGAAAATAATATTTCCCAACAAATAGGGATATAGTTAAGGACTGAAATTCAGCCAAACCACATGCACCTAAGTCTAGCTCTAATTCTGAAATCTCTCATTGATTCATCAACCACAAGTCAGAATATTATTATACTTTCTTTATTTTATCTGATTTATTTTTTCTGCATATATCCTTAGTAATATACTACTTAGTTTTCAATGTGGAAATCCTTACATCTTTAAATTCTTTAGACATTTGTTTTGTGATTTATTCATTTTGCCTAGCACTATAATCACATTGTTTATGGACATTCATTTATTTCCACTGTTCTATAGTATTATATTGGGTGAATATATTAAAATTTTATTGTTCATTTAACTTTGAGGATTTTTATATTACAAGTATATAAATATACTTGGGTAAATATAAAAGAAAGTCTATCACCATGATTAGAGAGAGAATACCAAATATAGAAACTGATGCTTTCAATATTTCTGCATAAAACTATATAGTTTATTAAAGTGACTGCGTTAGTTTAAAATTCTGCAATTACACAAAAATTCTTATTGTTCCATTTTCATGTCAGTATTAAGTTTGATCATACTTTTTCAATCATTTTTAAAGCACAGTAGAGGTGATGGAGAAATGCAACCTCCTAATCCTTTCCCAGTTTTAAAGTTTTACTTTCCACATGAAGCCATAACCTAGTGTCAAATAAATTTTAGGACTTGTTTTGGAGTTGTTTTAAGACAGGGTCTAATTCTGTACTCTAGGGTGACCTGTTTTCCCAATGAAGTCCAGGCTCATCTTGAACTCATGGCAATCCTCCTGCCCCAAAGTTACAAGTGTTGAGATTGTAGATGTGCATCGCCACCCAGCTTATGATGTTATACCATGAATAATTTCTTTCATTTTCATGAATTTATCCATTGACTTTAGCACCATTTCTTTTTACAACATTTAATAATGAGCATATATATACATATATATACAAAGAAAGTATATGTATATATACTTACATATATACATTTGACATACTGATTTTCAGTAAGATCTTAGCTAGTCTGTGTCTCAGAAAGAAAATTTATGTCATTTTATTTTCAAAAGATGACAGCAATAAATGTAAATCATGTACCAAAATTTCCCAGTGAATATGAAGTAATTCATGATGTTAGTCTTCTTTCTATTGTGCTTATTTTAAAAAAGACTAGTTTTTCATGAATGCCAAAAGCTACAAGAGAATGCAGAGGTGAGATAAGGGTCATTAAAATGCTTGTGCAGTAAATCTGTTGGTTGTGAATTAATAATCTACTAACAGCAAAGAAAAAGTTAATGGTGGTCATAAATATATATATAGCATTTGGTGTAGGAGGTCCTTCTTTCTATGTGTTGCTTTCATTGGTGAATAAAGAAAACTGCCTTGGCCTTTTGATAGGGCAGAGATCAGGTAGTCAGAGTAGACAGAATGGAATGCTGGGAAGAAGGCAGTGTGGCAGACACCATGTTTCTCCTGCCCGAGACGGATGCTGGTTAGAAGCTTTCTGGTAAACCATGACCTCGTGGTGAACACAGATTAATAAAAATGGTTTAGATCAAGAGTGAGAGTTGGCCTAGAAGAGGCTAGATATAATGGGCCAGGCAGTAATTTAATTAATACAATTTCCGTGTGATTATTTTGGGGGCTTAAGCTAGCCGTGCAACTGGGAGCTGGGCAGCGGGACTGCGGCCTGCCCACTCCTCTCATCACTACAAGCATTTATAAAATAAATATTGGAATTGTTGACATCTTCAATTAAGATCAAGTTAGGGTAGAAAATGAGACAGAGTTGAAACCAGTAATTCATCCATATTTTGGCTACAATAAATGGTTAAACATAGTGCTGAACTACCAAAATTTATGTTTATAAACATTTATGAAATAAAGCGATATTTGGTTATGTAAGTCCCAACTGCAAGCACAGGCAAAAGCGAGAGCATGAATAATTAAAGAATTCATGGTAATGTCGCTGTTGATTGTCTTAATACAATATACACAGTAAGCTAAAAGATTAAGTCACAATGCTAAGTTGCATCACACATAAATTCAACATGGTGCTGCATACCTGTCATTCAGAATATGGAATACTGAAGCAGGAAGCTCGTGCATCTAAATCTAATCTGTACTACATAGTGAGAATATTCTTAACAAATAAATATATAATAAAACAAATAATTAACAACAAAAAATCAACACTTATCCAAGTGTAGTGGCACAGTCTGTAATCCTAGCACTTGGGAGATGGAGGCAGGAGTATCAGGAGTTCAAAGTCATTCTTGACTATGAATAACTAACAACAAAATGAGATATTTATCTAAGTGTGCTGCCACAGCCTATAATCCCAGCACGTGGGAGGTGGAGGCAGGATGATGAGGACTTCAAAGTCATTCTTGACACTTAAAGCCAGTATGAGCTACATGAGACCCTATCTCAAAAAGGACAAAACAAGAACAAATTGTATATTTAACCAGAGAGATTGTAGGAGAACCTTTATTGAGATGTTCAGAATCATGCTGAATTCCAGGTATAACATGATTTGAGTAGCCAACTTAGAAGTAGAAAAATGAGTCATGGTGTCTATAGCCCAAGGACATTGTGATTCATTATCATCTACAGTACAGTCCAGGGAACAAATTTGATGTGTGGCCTCATACACATGCCAGTAAAGGTCAGGAGAATGACACATTTCCCAGCTAAAGTACTCCTGAAAGAAAGAGACCAAATCCCAGCATAGTAGCCTTTTTCTGGTAGGACTCTTCTAAGTGATTTACATATATCTATCAGCTTCCAGGTATCCCACTCCTTCTTGAAGGAAATTTTACCTTTAGATATTTACCATCTAGATGGACAGTCATAAAACACTGTACAATGTTTTATGTGTAGTGTGTGCTGCATCTCCATAGCGTTAATTCTATAAAAATTTAGGAAAGGAAAACTTGTCTAAAGGAACATAGGAATACTAACAGTAAAAATGACAGCTAATATCTCTTGGCAGTTTACAGTGCTGTACAAACCGTAGTCACCACTTATCAATAGTTATGACCACCATGTTCAATGCCCTGTGATAAGAACTTCCTGAATCATTCTACAAAACTGCAGCAAAAAAAAAAAAAAATGCTTGCCATGCAAGTATGAGAACCTGGATTCAACCAGCAGAATCCACATTAAAAGTGCTAGGGAAGTAGAAGTGGGCTATCTGGGCCATCTAGTCATGCTATGTCCACACTTTCCAGGTTTAGAGGAGACCTCTTTCAAAACACTAATTTATCTAACATCAGCCTTACTCAAATACACACAAGCACACACACACACACACACACACACACACACACACACACACCCCACAAAGTTTAGCATTATGTAGTATATATGAATATATAAATAAAAATGCATTTGTAAAATAACCTTTGAGGCTCAGAAAATTATCAAACAGCTTTATTAGTTAGGGCTCTCTAGAGGAACAGAACATACAGAATGACTATATTTTAAAGGGGGATATATTCAATTGGCTTATAGCCTGATCTAGAAAGGCCAACAATGGCTGGCTTTATACCAGAAAGGCTGAGACCCTGGCAGTGGTCAGTCCACAAGGCTGAGTGCTGCAGCAGTCTCAACCTGGCAGGCAAAGCCTGGAGCGTTCTTAGAGATGCATGGGTCTTTAATCTATAGGTTGCTTTGGAAGCTCAAAGAAACTAGGTTCCAATCCCTACAAAGGAATGTTAACAGCACAGCACCAGTATGGATACCAGTGGTAGAGGCAGTTGTATGAGTGCAAATAATAGAGTAGAAGAACTGAAAGTTGAAATTGAAGGTATAGAGGCAAAAAGTATAAAGCTTTCCTCTCAGACCTCTTTTTGTCTGTGCTTCTACCAGAGGGTGTTACCCACATTCAGGGTGGGTCATCCTACTTCAAATAACCTGACTGAGAAAATTCCTCAGACCTGTGTCCCATGGCTCATCTGTTAGTTGATCTCAAATCCAGTCCAGGTGACACCCAAGATTGACCATCATGATAAACTAAGTACGTATTAAATTTGAAATAAAGATTAAAACATGAGCAAATTTGGGACAAAAATGAGGTAATTGATGACTATGGGGGATGACAAAGAGAATACAAAAGCAGAAAGGGTTTGAGTGCTTATGTCAAAAGAAACAGTAGTCCATTCTCCTGATAGTCTCCTCTCCTCTGCCTCCCACTCCCATGTTTAAATATATATTAAAATATTTTTCCTGAATGACTTCCAACTTTGCTATGAAATTTCTTTCTATACAATACATTAAGACCTCAGCTTCACTGGGGTAGATGTTTCTGGAAAGATCTCTGATGTTGAATCTATACAACTGGTCATGTTGAACCGCACCCAATTTTCCTATTAGCATTCTTTATAGGAATTCTGTCTTGAATTCTGAATCAACACTACCCAAAGGACCTCACTGTTAATCTCAAAGGGTAATATGATGAGCAGAGCTATACTACAAAGACATATCTTGATATTTTTGACAGAAGAACAAAAGGAAACATTTGCCATTATTAAAGTGGAATGTTTTGTACATATCGCTGACAAGTGGCCAAAGTATTCTTAATTCTTCCAAGTTTGTAAAACCTACATCAAAAGTAAATGACTTGATAAAATCATGTTTTGCAGCACTTTGTGGTGGAAAAGCTTCCTTGGTGCTTACTTTAGGGTTAGGCAGACCAAACCTACTGTGCCCTAGTTTATGCAGTTTGATGTCTAAAGTCAGGTCATATTTTCATTGAGATTGCCATCATGTAACACTCCCCAGTCTTTAAACTAAAACCTTCTCATGTTTCCTTGTAGTAGGGAGGCCGCTTGTATGTTCCCGGCTGACCAGACTTCCGAAATAACCACTCTGAAACTGTATTAATTAAACCACTGCTTGGCCCATTAGTTCTAGCTTCTTATTGGCTAACTCATATCTTAAATTAACCCATCTCCATGAATCTGTATATTGCCTTAAGGCTGTGGCTTACCAGATAAAGTTCCAGCATCTATCTTGGGTGGGGCTACATGGCTTTTTACTGACTCCACCTTCTTTCTTCCAGCATTCAGTTTAGTTTCCCCCACCTAGCTCTGTTCTACCCTATTACAGGCCCAAAACAGCTTCTTTATTAACCAATGATATTCACAGCATACAGAGGGGAATCCCACATCATTTTCCCTAGATAGGAAAGACCAAGGCCCCATATCTGGACAGGTAAGACATAACGCTCTGTTTATTAAGAATTAAGCTTCACATGTTGGACCATCTGCCAACATCACCAATCCTTAAAGTCATGCACCAGAGTCTCAGAAATAGAAACTGGCAGGACTGAAAGACCAAGTAGATCAAGGGAGCCTGCAGAAGGAAAGGAACCTTCTCACTTGTGTCTCATAGGCTGAGTGTCAAGAATTTTGAGACATCTAACAACTAAAATAACAAAAACAAAACTGTACAGATTGCCTGCATGGAAACAATATTCTGTACCTTTCCTTACAAAAAGACATTTCAAAAGTTGTATTAAAACAACTAATGAACCATGCTAAAGTGAATTTTGCTAATGACTAAGACATGCATAATCTTTGCATTTACCCATATATTTTTAGTTACCTATAAACTTGTGAGTTTTTGAGAAAAATCTCACAAACTGTATTATGAGTTATGTTCACACTCCAAACAGGTTCCCTGACCACCTTCCGGTCTATAAATAATAAGAGCTCCTTTGATCCTCTAAACCTGTTTTTGCCTTCTCAGCCTGTACACTTAAACAAGGTTCTTGTAAACACATATCAAGGGGTAGATAGTGAGGCAGGAGGATTTCTGTAAGTTGAAGGCCAGCCTGGACTATGTAATGAGTTCTATTGCAAACTGGAGTATAGTGTAAGACCCTGACAAAAACAAGAAATAAATAAGACATTTATATTCTCATTTACTAAAGCAGATCCTTCAAATAAAGATTCATATACAACAGATTCTACTTAGTCAAAAACCAACAAAATGCTTTCTTAATAGCTGTCTCTTGGCTCTCTTGAAAATCCCACTCAATCCCTGCATATACACAGCTCTCGCTGCTCTCTTCGTTCTCTCTCTCCCCCTCCTTCTCTTTAAATACTCATAAACTATTAAAACAGTTTTTTAAATAAATTCCAACTCTGTATCATTAAAGGAAGAGACTAAATCTTAGTAAGACAGGAGCACCACTGTAGCTGATTAGGAAGCACTTTTTGCTGCAGGTAAGGTTGATGTACGTCCTTGAAAATCAGATTTAGCTACCTGTGCTGACATAAGGAGCATATTTAATAAAAGCAGGAACTGGACGTATTGAGCATATTATTCTATTGTGTTTTGGTGTGTGTGTGTGTGTACACGTGAGCGTGTGTATCAAATGTGTTTTTAAAGTCACGGTCTCACACCACCTCCCATGATTGACTAGAAATCACTATAGAGCCCAGGCTGGCATTGAAATTATGCCAATCCCTTTTCTTCAGCTGGAATTACAGGTGTGAACTACCATACTCCACTTAAGCATCTATAATTTACAATAAGAAATCTTTGCAACAGTCTAAACGGAATTGTGAACTACCATACTCCACTTAAGCATCTATAATTTACAATAAGAAATCTTTGCAACAGTCTAAACAGAATTGTGAATGTCTGGAGTTTGATGGTGATTGTAAAAGAAAGAATAAAGGGTAAGTACTAAGCTTTTACGAGAATAGCTGCAGATTCAGGGCAGAAGTAGAATTAAGGACTAGCATGGACAAGGCCCCAGTGTTGATTCCCAGAACTTCACAAACCAATAAAAGTATTTTGAAGACAAGTGGATATACTGAAACAAAATAAAATGACATAGCATTGAAAAAAATCAGTATTCAGTGAGAAATATATAAAGTTTAACCTTTATTATGATTAAAGTGAATAAATAATTCTAAAATTTCTTTTAGACAAAAAGTAGTATAGAAAATTTTTCACATGGAATGTAAATTAATAGTTTTGCCAACAAACATAGCTTATGCATAGATAGACAGATTGAGCTGAGATACGGGGATAAATCAGCCTTCGATGAATAGAATTTTTTAAGTTGTGATAATTTCAAGAAGGATATTTGAGCAAATAAGAAGCATGCTTGATAGTGAAAGATGGAACTTTGAGTTCTATTTATGAAGTTGAGAAAGTCACTTAACTTCTCTGAACTACAGGTATACTACTACTGTGTTATACTTGAAGATGAAAAAAATTTGTGGGGAGTAGATTTTAATTTAAAAAGTAAAAATGTCTGATTAATTAAGGTTAAAAAATAAAGATAGTACTAAAATATTTGGGTTTTATTTAAGTCACAAAATTGAAGATTCCCATATTAAACTCTATATTTAAGGGATCCAAAGTTGGAAGTTTAGCTTTCTTCCTTGGACTGAAGATGGATTATCTTGCTGTGCAATAGAAAAGATAACTCATTATTACAAGTAAACAATCAAAGGTCAATTGGTAAGCCTACTTCTGAGACAGCAAAAATAATGCCAAAGCAGTCTGAACACTGATGAAATCTGCATAATTAACTTTGATGCTTGCTTAATTGAAGAACTTTAATTTTTTTCAAATAGGTTTATTTTTATTTTATGTTTATTATTTCATTTTATGTATTGCCAACATATATGTATGGGTACCATGCATGTGCAGTGTCATCAGAAGAGGCCCTTGGATCCTCCGCAACTGTACTTACAGCCAGTTGTGAGTTGTCATGTGAGCGCAAGGAACTAAATGTCAGTCCTCTATGAAAGCAAGTGACTTCAGCAACTCTGTCATCTCTCCAGCCCCATGCCAAAGTGTAATTTTATTTTACAAGAAAATAAGGGGATAACCAAAATACAATTCTATTTAAAAACTTTATTTGCAAAGATATATCAATATTGTTTCTAGGCATCTGGTATGGCTATGGTTTTCAACACTGAGACTGCACACTTCTAAAGTACAAAACAAACCTTCTGGGCACATGGGTTCTGATGCAAGCATTCTTGACTTTATTAGACTTTCACAGAATAAAAGTTACTGCATGGAAATAAACACTGAAATGGAGACGTCTAAGCAGGTCACTAGCTCTCAGACCAGCTCCTAGATTATTTTATATCAATGTTTTATTTATAAATATTGATCTAAGAGGTATTTTTATCGATTATTCTAGTTTTCATTAAACGGGAAATGTGGATCTTGCTGTTTCTTAAGAATGTTGCAATTTAGAGGGCTGGGCATGGTGCTCCACAACCACAATCCCAGCAGCTCTCAGGAGGCAGATACTTTTGAGGCCAGCCTGGTGTACATAATGAGCCCCAGGCCACCCAGGACTACAAACTGAAACCTGACTCAAAAACAAAAAAAGACACACAATAGTAACATTGCATTTTCTATTGGGATACATAATGAGGAAGTGCTTAAAGCAAACTCAAAATAACTTATGGCTCCATTTTGGTGTGCAAATCAACGATTGAACGTCTCATCATAGATATCACGGGATTCTCTTTTTCAGCTCCCCCATGTTCAAGAATAAGAACATTATCTCAGTTATCTCAACTTTCGCCAATGTTTGGGCCTTCTTGGCACAGAGGAGATTTCTTGACTTTCTTTATATCGCCAGCACCTTGGACAGTACTGGCCAAAAACCAGTTCATATTATCTGTTTTACAGCCTGAAATGATTTCCTTGTGATACCATATTTGATGTCACTGGATATATAAATTACTTTGCTATAAATTGCATGCATTCATTTCACCGTAACAAACTGCTTCTGTGTAAATGACTCCCAAATCATTGTCATTTCGCTCTTAAGACAGGTTGTATACTTATAAAATAAAGTCTCCTGCTAAATTAACACTAAGTCATAGCCCCCACAAAACCACCACAACAATGTAGGAGAGGTTTAACGTCTAAAAATGCCCTTTTAATACATGGTTAATATAGTCTCACCTGCACGCTTACAAGGGGATGTTTTGGGGTAGAAAGGAGGCTCTTGAGCCTGCCCTCTAAAATAAAATTAAAAGGAAAAGGGAAAAAATTCCCTCATATTTTAGGAATATTATTATTATGGAACAATATGAATAAATATGAATTGGAAACACATTTTTCTTAACCCCCTGTTCAGCTAATACTTATAGTATAGACACATTCTTCCTGACTCCTATTACTCACGTGCAGAACAGTAAAAAAAATGTGGATCTCGGAAACTAACACCTTGTTTTCACTTGAAGAAACTGGTCTTTGGTGAGGTGAAGGGGAAATGTGCCCAGTGCTACTTCATCATCATCAGCAACCGTCCTGGAAGCTTGTAAGTATTCAGTTTGCTCTAAATTAGTCGTTTCTTCCGTATCTTTTCAAGAACCCTTTGTTTGTGGGACAACCATTGTCTATTCGCGGAAACGCCATCCCAGGACTCCGCCCGAGCTGGGGGTGGGGAAGAAGCCGTGCGTGGAGAGATCGACTGAGAATTAAACTGAGTGAACAAAGAGAACTCCCAGCAGCCGTGCGCCAGCGCCTTTCAGCTGCATCAGGAGACTCCAGAGGGTCAGGCCGGGGTGCAGGCTGCTCCAACTGGCCTCCCAAGGAAAAGAGCTCAAGTAAATAATTGATGGAGATTGATCGGACCCGAGACAAAGCTTTGCTGGAAACCAATACATCCGATTTTAAGCGGTTTTGGAGTCTTCTGCCAAATACAGGAAATGGGAATAGGGCAAGGATTTTGATGAGCCAGGCTGATAATTCTCCATCTCGGGCGTGGCTCTGGCCTTTTTGTCTTCTTGCCTCCCATCATCAGCTACCCCTGTTCCCCATCCTCACCTACTCTTTCCTCTTTAAGCAACCACTCTCGTTACTTCTCTCCTGTCCTCCCTCCAATCCCGCCCTCTTTCCAGCCCAGTCCGGTGAGGTCAGCTCATGAATACTGCTGTACTTCCTGGGGAGCGTCTGGCACAGCTTGGTACCCGGAGCATTGGCCTGCTGCAGTTGCAATTCCAGCCCAGCCAAGCACCGCCGGCTAGGAACCCGCTCCCAGAGTTCCGCGTCTTTGTAGTTACCGCCTTTGTTTGGAGAACCCGAGTGGGTGTGGATCCCATGCAAGCAAGCCTGCTCAGCAAGAAAGTCTTCTAGAACACTATGAAGTTGAACACTCTCGGAAAGATAGAAAAATAACCTCGAGGACTCAGAAATATAAGGAAGAAAGCAGTGTTGATTTGCATCAACTTCCTGGAAGCGACGCCTCTGCAGAGAAGTGAGAACTTCTGGATTTTTAACGAGATGAGGATGAGAAACGGGGTGGGTCCTGGGATAGATAGGATTTGAGATGGAAAGGGTTGATTTAGTCCTTACTTAAATTGCTTGGAACACGATTTCTACTGTAGAAAGCCTTGGGATGAAGTGCCTTCTCATTGCTAAGTGACAGTCTCCGGGTGCCTTAGATTGTTTGAGTTAGTTACTGAAACCCAAGTTTTCTCTAAGGTTAAAGTTGTCTTGGGTCAGGCTTCAGTTCATGACTTCTCAGCTCCTGTGTGGTTCTGTTTAGTTATATATAACTTTGTATTGCCAGTATAATTAAGTTGGATGGCCCACATTAGTCTGACCCATGGTAAAGTAGGCTAGACATTCTAGCAGTGGGTAACTGTGTTTTCCCCTCTGAAGTAGTTTTTGCTTAATCTTGGTATTACAAAGTGAGTTGAAAAGAGATTGCAGAGGCAGAAAAGGAGGTGGAGAAGGGGTATTTGGTTGCTATTTCTTTATGAAGGTAGAAATGATTATATTCTCAAGATACAACAGATAATAACAGTAATAATGTAAGTAAGTTCCTGGGAAATCATCTCTCCTAAAAGATGTGTGTGTAAGGGAAGTTTGTGTGTAGTTGTGGCCTTTCTGTGTTTTATAGATAAATAATGTTCTCCTGAAAAGTGGGCCAAATGAACTAGTTGACTGGGTCACCAGACAGGAACACAGGGCAGAAGCTTGTTGTTTTCCAGTTTAGAGTGGCTGGTTTATTTTTGGGAAGATAACACCACATATCTTACACCATAAAGGAAGATGAATAGCTTTCTGGGTATAGAGTCTTCTGTTTCAAAATTTGGCTCCATAGTACTGAGTGAACATTCTAACATTTTTAAAATTTAAATTTAATTTTATGTGTATGATTATTTTGCTTGCATGTATATTTGTGTACCATATATGGACTGGGTGCCCAGGGAGGCCAGAAGAGAGTGTCAGGTCCCATGGAACTGAAGTTTCAGACAGTTGTGCGCTTCCTTGTGGGTGTTGGGAATAGAACGTGGGTCCTCTGGAATAGTAGTCAGTGCTATTAACTGCTGAGCCATTTCTCCAGGTGCATGAGTGGGCATTTTAAAGCTTCAGCTTAGTTTATTATATACCATCTAGGGGGATGGTCAAGACTTAAACTCTTTTCTACATTGTGCTTACAACTTAAGCACAGAACAAGTGAGTGTAGACAAATTCATCACTGAAAACTTCACAGCCAGTAGATAGAGCTGCTTATCAGATTTTCCAAAAAGTATTTTTGAGCTATAAAAATAATCTCTTTGGGGTTGCCAATGACTGAATCTTATTTCTGATGCTACTACATTTTTTTTTAAATCTTGAGACTGGGGTTTATTTATAGTCATTCTTTGCATTTTCTTTTGTGTTCTCTTCTAAAGAAAGTTGGCTGTAATTATCTAAAGACAACATTAGGGGCTGGAGCAGAATCAGAAAACTGTCATTTATCTACAGTAGCTATTCTCTAGGATCTTACATCATAACCGTGTTTCTTTAATTGACACCTGGGGATACTAATTAAACAAAAATTTTCCCCACTAAACTGTGTTTTAAATACAGATTTGAAGCTGAAGAAAGCTGTTTGACAACTATAATGTGTAAACGTTTCCTTTGCCTTCCGAAGTCTCTTCAGAACCTTATCCCTCTGCCCTCTCCACCATTTCCTTTCCCATTCATTTCTTTCTGAACCCGTGTCTAACCCTTTCCAAAACCTGCTACCTAAGGAACGCAAGCTTCATAAGCCCTTGACTGAGATGGAGTAAGATGGAAACAGCGCCACGTTGGGCAAAGTGAGAAGTAACAGCCTTGTACCCTTTTCTTAGTCAAGGGTTATTAAACGCTGGATTTCCAAATTTCCTTTTTCTCTGTCCAGCAAAGTCACCTTTGACTCTGCAACGATGTAAACGTACTGTATATTTCTCTCTTTTATTTCCGTTCTAGCTTAGAAAGTAAGGTTGAAAGGAGAGAAGAGGATGGCATAGAGATGGACGGTTCCAAGTCACATCCGGTAGGTTCTCCCTAGACTGCCATGAGTCAGCCACCGTCCGGGGGCGCTGCCCCAGTCGCAACCTCAGCTTCTGCTGCCGCCGCAGCCACGGAGGCTCGCCTGCACCCGGAGGGCAGTAGCAGAAAGCAACAGCGAGCTCAATCGCCTGCTAGGCCTAGGGACAATTCTTTCCGACAGACCGCCGCGGCCACGCGGTCCCCTCTTGGAGTCGGCACTAAACTCAATTCCGTTCGGCAGCAGCAGCTGCAGCAGCAACAGCAGCAGCAGGGTAACAAGATAACCGGTCGTGGTGCCTCTGGGGCCGGCTCCAGAGGATGCGGAGGCGGGGCGGAGAAGGCAACGCCCGTGGTACCCAAAGGGGCTGCTCCAGGAGCTGTCCAGCCCGCGCCTGGTGCTGAAGGCCCCCCCGCGGCGATCCTGGCCTCTGTGAGTTCCAGGAGGTCCGGGCCGCCAGAGGAGCCTTCCCGGGAGATAGAATCAGTGCCCTCGAAAGTCGGGGAACCCCCTCCGCTCGGGGGAGGAGGAGGGGGCGGGGAAGGAGGAGGAGCCGGCGGCGGCCCGGGGGACCGGGAGGGGGGCGCTCCGCAGCCGCCGCCGCCCAGGGTTTGGCGAGGGAAAGGCGTCCGCGCATCTCAGAGGGGTAGTAGCGGCGGGGAGGGGGTCTCCCCTTCGCCACCCACCGCTGCTGCAAGCAGAGCCCCCGGCCCGGGCAGCAGAAACTCTGGAAGCGGCGTCGCAGGGGGCGGCAGCGGAGGTGGAGGGAGCTACTGGAAGGAGGGATGTCTGCAGTCTGAGCTCATCCAGTTCCATCTCAAGAAGGAGCGGGCGGCAGCGGCGGCGGCCGCGGCTCAGATGCACACTAAAAACGGTGGCGGTGGAAGCCGCAGCTCCCCGGTCGCCGGCGCCCTTGCCATCTGTGAGCCTCTTGTGGTCCCCTCCTCCTCCCCAATGGCGGCTGCCGCCGAAGGCCCCCAGCAGAGCGCGGAGAGCAGCAGCAACGGCGGGGCCATGCAGGCGGCGGCTCCCCCTTCGTCGCAGTCGCACCCGCAGCAGCTCCAGGAGCAGGAAGATATGCAGGAGGAGATGGAGAAGCTGCGGGAAGAGAACGAAACTCTCAAGGTGAGGAGGATAGGGGGTGGGGACCGAATGGGGGAGGGGAAGCGTGGGGCCTCCGAGGATTAGGGCGTGTCCCGGTAGGGTTGGAAGGTTGCTAACCTGTTAGGGCCACTGGGAGGGAGGGAAACTAGGAAGGTGGGGGGAGGCCCATGGCCTGCTCTCAATTTGAAATGGAACCTAATATTAATACCGTTGCGTTTCATTTAAAATCAAATCCAGGCCTTCATTTATCCAATTATCATGATTTGCCCCACTTTCTCACGGGCAGAGAGTGCTAGCGTAACAGAAAGAAAGAAGGAGGCCTAAACTGGGCCTGGTTTTCTAGTTTCTGTTTTCAACCTCCTTTCACTCCTGTCTCCCGGAGGAGGAGGCGGTAAACCTGGGGTTTTGGGAGTAACCATGGGATGTATGCGGTGCGCATCTGAGGGACTCCAAGGAAGGCTGATTGTGACCCATGTTCTGTCACTGTCTCAGAACGAGATCGATGAGCTGAGGACCGAGATGGACGAGATGAGGGATACTTTCTTCGAGGAGGACGCCTGTCAGCTGCAGGAGATGCGCCATGAGTTGGAGAGAGCCAACAAAAACTGCCGGATCCTGCAGTACCGCCTCCGCAAAGCCGAGCGCAAAAGGCTCCGCTACGCGCAGACCGGGGAAATTGACGGCGAGCTGTTGCGCAGCCTGGAGCAGGACCTCAAGGTCTGCAGCTGTGGGGGAGGGGGAACGAGAGCGCGCCGGGGTCAGTGGGTGGAGACTTTGGTGAGAGCTCTTTGCTTTGAAATGGCCTTCACTGATGACTGGCAAAGGTTGCTAGTGTTCATCGCAAAATGTCAGCATCCCGGAAGCGGAAGGAAATGTTCAGTTTAGTGTGTTTGTGGGTGAGTGTGAGAGGGGGGCGGTTTCCTGGGAGTAACTCCTTCAGAAGTAACGGAAAGAGGGTTCCTCCCTCCTGAGCTGAAACAAGGCCATCCATGGTTATGGTTAAGCACACACTCTACATGGCCTAGACTCCAGTGATTTGGCTTCTAATGACGTATTCCCACCGAAGGCCAGATGGAATCATGCATTCAAGAGTAGCACTGTGGGTTTCTGTGGAGCACTGACATCCAGAAGAGCATTGAGTAAATAGTTAAGGACTCTTTCTGCAAGTCTCAGCTTCCACTTTGGACCCTTTCCTTTCTGCACTCAGCACATCTGTAACTCCCTGAAAGGAACCCTCCCCCCACACACACCCTCTCTAAACAGCAACCCATTTGAAGAAGGAAAATGAAGCAAAAGAAAAGATCTCAATTTGTAATCAAGTTGCCCATCCAGAATGTACCACAAAAGACAGGCTTTGAGACAGCTCAAAGCTTGCAGTACACGTTTTCTTCGGGTGTTCTCTCTTCAGTTCAGTTTGACAGGAGGCAGATTTATTTTCAAGGCAAACTGGATGTTAAACTCATCACTACTGGCAACCAAATATACTTTTAACTATATTAACTTCATCAATATGAAAGTGAAGTTAATTAACCTAGATATGTTTTAAGGGAGCTCTGAGTAAGTCCTTGCTTTGTTCATTTTGTTTCCTTTGGGACACATAGCGACTCAAAGGAAGCTGTAACATTATTATGTATATTACTGGTTGATTTTAAGGAAAAATCCTGTGAGTTAGTGTTTATTAATGGAACCACTTTAGAGAGGTACCAATGGCACTTTAACACCCATCCCCCAACACACACACATATAAACTGTGTTTTGCCTGCATGTATGTTTGTGGCCCAGATACATGTCTGGTGCCCTTAGATGTCAGAAGAAGACATAGCATCTGGGATCTGAATACAGAGTCCTCTAGACAAGCATCCAGTGCTCTTAATCAAAAGCACTTTTTTTCATAGGTTCTATGCATGCAATACACCTGGGCCTTATAACAAGCTTGATGGTACCCAAACTCCCGTTATTCAGTCTAAACCAGGACTGGCTATGTCCTGAGACTCTACACTAAATATTAAGTATTCCTTCAAAGCTCTAGAATCTTCAAGATAATCTCAAAAGTTGGGGTAAAAATATATACTAGTATTAAAACAGAAAAGAATCTCAAGTAGTCGAATGCTTGCTAATCTTAAGTACTTGAAACTAGCTGGAGTTATAAGGGGTAAAAAAAACAAGTCCCAATACCCAGTCATTAAAAATGCCTTTCCTCCATTTCTCAGTGGGGGCAATAGTGGAGTCATGTAGCTCATGGTTTTACTGTAAAATTAAAGCAGACATGTTAAATCTATCATATTGCTCTGATGTAGTGAAGCCAGCCACCTGGCTACATTAGTTGTGCAGCCATGCACATCTTACGTAATATCCCCCCCCAATAAAGCAGATACAATCATAGCATCTATCATATGGGATTTTTGTGAGGATCAGGTGGTTGATATAAAAATGGCATATAGATGAGGTATTGGAAACACTGCCACATAGTAAGTGCTATGGCTTTTAATGCCTTCAATATGAGTAAAATTATATTTCATTGCTACGAACACATCACTGTAGGTTGCAAAGGATGTATCTGTGAGACTTCACCATGAATTGGAAAATGTGGAAGAAAAAAGAACAACAACAGAAGATGAAAATGAGAAGCTGAGGCAGCAACTTATAGAAGTTGAAATTGCAAAGCAAGCCTTACAAAATGAACTGGAAAAAATGAAGGAGGTTAGTATCTGAATTCATGATTAACTGGGTATGTTTGTTTAGCTTTTTAGAACAGAACCTCAAGTCTAATATCACTGCTTAGAATTTTTCTTTCCTGGTTATAACTTGCCAGTCTACTCAATATAGTAAGAAATAAAAGACTGCATGCTAGTGAGTGGAATAGCAAGGAAAATACTCTAACCTGAACATCTAGTTTAACTTGCTATGAGCTACAAACTGATGTTTATGTTTCTGTTGTTGGAATGTATGTGAATTAAATACATTTACTAGCAAACCACACACACATGATATCAAGATAAGAATGGATGAAGTGACATCCGTGTCAGTTGAGGGGAACAGTATTATAAGATTGTTGCTGTGTACATACAACAGTAAGCTTCTAGAATGGGCAGAGTCATAAAGCCCATTCAATCCAGTCAAACCATTATAACAACATTTCCCAAATTGTTTAATGTTCAGAATATAATCCCAAAGATCTTTCACAGCAACCAAGTCAATCCCATCAGAGCTCTGATGAAAGGCCTTGTTTGTTTCCAGTTGGTATCTACCCAATTGTACCTCAAAATGATCCATCTTAGTTCTGTCTTTTAGGGTAGAAGATTCAAAGTTCTCTTTCCCGTGTCCATTCTGTGAACATCCAATCTTCCAAAAGAATAATGATCTTAGAAAATAACCAGAGAAGAAAACAACAAAAAGTCTATCAATAAGTAACTAGAGTCAGGATAAACATTTTCACAGGACTAAATTATTTTTAAGCTACTTTGAAGTATTGTCAGTGAAACGTATGAAAACTATGAGCGAAAAATAGGCAAAAGCAGAAGTAGACTCCTGAACAATTTTTTCTGCTTGGATACATAAAATTCCAAAAACATATTAATCTTTGCAAGGACGTAGTATTGAGCTACTTGTGTCTGCTATTAACAGTGAATTTTCAGCAGCGCAATGAAGAGTCTGTAAATGTAATCACTTTGAAATGTTCTTTGGTAGAGCAGACTATTTTTTGTGATCTTTGTCCCCAGGTGTTCTAATATTATCCTAACTTTAAACATCTTTTCATTTTATTTTTTAATATTTCATATATTAACTAATTAATTTTTGAGATAGGATCTCTCTGTGTAAGACAGGAATTTTCTATATAGTCTAGGATGGCCTCAGGCTTGAGGTGTCCCTCTGCCTCTGCCTCCCAAGGTCTGCAATTGCAGATGTGTGACACGTAATTTTATCTAAGCATCTTTTTAACATGGCAAAATAGGTAAAACACTATGGTTGAAATATGTTTCTTGGTCACAACTCCAGAGTGTCTCTGTGTTACTGTCAAAAAATACAAAGATTGAGAATCACATATTACACCTTCACCCAGAACTAATGGAGTGACCTTGAAAAGCCCGTAACTTCTACTTTCTCTATTTATTCTAAACGGTAAAGATTATTTCAAAGGATTTTCAATGTCTTCTCCTATGACATAGTTTATCTTGCAGTTCAGGACACTGCCATTTAGAGAACAACTCATATTTTTTACCCTAAAGTTATGAAGTTAAATACAAAGTTATTGTATGCAGACATATGTATTATCTTCAGAATAGTGGACAGTTGAAGAGTTTCAAATTTTGTGTGTCTGGTGGGGGAGGGAATGAAATAGGTAGCTGGATTAGTTTGCAAGGATTGCTATCACCAAGTACTAGATAGTTTACTGTCTCACAATCCTAGAGGCCAGAGGCCCAAGAGCAAAGTTTCAGCAAAGTTGGTCTCTTCGAAGGGCTGTGAGAGAAGCATCTGCCCCAGGCCTCCCTTCTCAACTTGTTGCCGGTCACCATCATGATTCTAAGACAGGCTCCCTGTAGCTACCTGCTTAGAAACTTTTGTGTTGACCCCCATCCCGTGCGTGCATGCATGTGTGCATGTTGTGTGCATGTTTGTGTGTGTGTGTGTTTGTACACTGTGTGGATGTTTGTGGAGGGCAGAGGTCAGCCTCAGCTGGTGTTTCTCAGGATCTGTCCACCGTGTTTGTTGAGACAGGGTTTCTCACCAGCATCTGTGGCTCAAGGATTAGGCTAGATTGGCAGGTCACAAAGCCCTGGGGATCCATCTATTCTTATTTCTTCAGTGAAAGCTTATAAGCATATACCACCATGCCCAGATTTCTTTTCTTTTTTTTTTTTTAATTTCAAGACAGGGTTTCTTTGTGTAGCTTTGAAGCCTGTTCTGGAACTTACTTTGTATACCAGGCTAGCCTCGAACTCACAGAGATCTGCCTGCCTCTTCCCCCCGAGTGCAGGAATTAAATGCATGCACCACATCACCTGGCCAACACTTAGCCTTTTTATGTGATGCTAACTAAGAATTTAACTCAGATACTTGAGCTTACAAGGTAAGCACCTTATTGTCTGGCATTTTTCTCCAACATCTAATACTTCCTGTTTATAAGCACATCAGTCATATTAGATGAGGATCTTCCCCAATGGTTTTACTTTCAATTGATTTCCTTTGTAAATAAATTATTTTCAAATAATTTTCTCCTGCCTGGGTATCATCTCCTAAGTAGGGATTAGGATTTCAACATGAGTTTGAAGAAAAGGGTAAAGGAAGATCATTCAATGACTCAGTGTGGGAAAAGGGTAAAGGAAGATCATTCAATGACTTAGTGTGGGAAAATGAGAAAGTCCATTGTTCTCATGAGGTTTCTCCCCTGTTCATGTGTGATTTTATTTTGGTCTTGGCCTTTGTTTACACCATTAAAAACATTCAAGCAACATCCCACCTTCCTTGGTTGCCAGAGATAAAAAAGAACTACCTTGTAATTTGGCGTCATGTGGATATTTCTCAAGTGAATACTCAGAAACTTGTGTTTAAGAATGGCTTAAGCTGAGGAATTGGGAGATAGCTCAGTGCATGAAATATTCAATGAGCAAGCATGACGGTATAAGTTTAGATTCCTGACACTCTTGTAAAGCCAAGTAGGCCATGAAATGCATTGTGCATCTGTAACCCTG
The DNA here is from genome assembly GCA_004026605.1 of Ondatra zibethicus. Classification (NCBI taxonomy): domain Eukaryota; kingdom Metazoa; phylum Chordata; class Mammalia; order Rodentia; family Cricetidae; genus Ondatra; species Ondatra zibethicus. Next base: position 89,937 of record PVIU01005322.1, on the reverse strand, counting down.
GTCCTGGGGAGAAGAGGGGACAAAGACAGGAAGATTCTAGAACCTCTCTGTCCAGAAAGCCTAGCTGATATGGTGAAATCCAGATTCAGTAAAAGGCCATGCTCCCCCTCCACAAGTGGAAAGTGTAGAAAAAAAATTCCAACACTAACCTCTAATTTCTACATGTTCATACACCACAAACACATACAGAGGTAACTGCAGGGAAAGAATGGCATAAGTGTTTTCTGATTTTCATCCTGTGTTCTGAAAAAAGGAAAATGCTCATAGACCCATCCACTAGCCATACAGATGGGCCTTCCTCCATCTTAAAATAAAAATCACTTCCCTGGGATGCTTTCTTTCTTAAGGACTCTGGCTCTCAATTAGGAAAACATGGGTACCACACTAATAAGTGGGGGCCTAAAGATAATTCATGTTCACCAAGGTGTAATCAAACCCTCAACTCAAACTCTGACTAAATAAGACAGCCATGGAGGTCTAGGGAAATTTAGCAGCATTTATGTGAGACATCAGCTTTCTGTGTTTACTATGTGTGGGGTCCATATGTTCATGTGTATGCAGGTGCACTCACCTGCATTTGCACGTGCATTGAGGTCAGAGGTCAACATCAGGTATTTGCCCTTATTGATCTTCACCCTAATTTGTTTGGAATAGTGTTTCTCACAGAATCTGGATGGAGCTCACTATTTTGGCCAGATTGTCAGAGGCAGGAGGGCTTCATGTCACTGCAATTCCTTCCACAGGTGCTGAGACTGCAATTATATCCTGTCTTGTTGGACTTATGTCGTGTGGGACATTTGACCTCAAGGTCTTATGCTTATTCAGCAGGAACTTTTCTCACTGAACAATGTCCCCAACCCAGGACATTAGCTTTTACAAAGTAGCTTTTTACTAAGAAAAATAATATTAGGAAATGTGTGATGGGAGGAGGGAAGAAAAGTAGAAGTTTGAGAGAAAGATGTCTGGCACGCGGACATGTAAAAATTACTAAATGTGATGAAGAAAAATGAAAACTAATCTGACAGGCATAACCATCTGCCCAAGACTGACTCCATAGGGTCAGAAAAGCACCTACAGGAAACAGCCTAAAAATCAGAAGTGTCCCACTGAAATAAGGTATTTGGAGTGATCATGTTGTTACTGTCTAAGAGAACAATGTTAAAACTGAGCTCAGGCTCCTGAGGTGTCTTGGGAGGTCAAGGCACTTGCCTTTAAGTGTGACACAATCTGAGTTCAATTCCCAGAACCCATATGTTGAAAGGAGAGGACCGAGTCCTTATAATTGACCTCCATGTTCCATATGGGCTATGGCATCCCTCAAATATATATATAAAACAATAATGAAAACAAGATGAACTGCCATAATAGCCAGGCTACTTGGTAGGGTGGGGTTCTTAACCACCAGCATTCTCACTTGTAAAGTGCAGATAGTTTCTCCTTGCTCATGGAGCAAAATGGAACCATGCCAAATTCTGAAGAATAAAAGACACTAGTAATACAGTCATGAAATATTAAATAAAAGCAGTCTGCTAATCTTAAGATTTTAGCTGCATATATGGATCCATATAGATGTTGAACAGTGCCCTTGAGACCAATAGACCATCTGCTAGAGTTTGGAACCATTTACTAACACTTTAACAAGCTTCAAGGGTATTGACCAATTGCTCTCAGAGCTGGTGACTGCACAGAGTCCTATGCACCTGCATACATCCATCTGCTTATTGTCTTCCTCTGAGAGGATGGAGGAGGCACTTGGGAGGAAGAACTGAGTAGAAGCAGGATGGGGTAATTAGTTTAGGCTTTTGCAATTTGTCCCTTATATTGAAAGAGCTGATATGCTGCCAACTGCAAACAAGAGGGACCTCTTAAAACGCTGCCTTCAAATCTTAATACTATTTTCATCCCCATTATGAAACATTGATTTGCTAGTAGCAGTATGTCTTCTTCCTGGAGTGAAATGCTTTTACCTTTCTATAACTCAGAGAAAGTGGCCATCTGGCTTTGGACATCATAATGTATCAGAGCAATAGAGAGTTCTGTGAAAGTTATTGTACCAAAACAAGAAGCTCTTTGGATGTCAGGATAGGTTTATGCACAAATCAGAAAAAGTGTGGGAGGCTCTGCACAAGTTCTCTGGGTTGAATGAGGTTTTGCTCCTGTAAAATCAGTCACTGATGTTCATAGACTTCTGCTCTAATAAGAATGCTTCAAAGTTTCTTATGCTTATCCTGGGGAGGGAATATTCATAGGTCATTTAATGCCTACTGTTTGAAAAACAGTTAATTATAGATAATTGAAAAAAATTATTAAAAGAAGACCAAAGAGAATGATCTGATGATGGGAACTATTCAGTGGACCTCTTCATTTCAGCATCTCTATTATCTTTGCTGTTTCTTCCCTCCACCTTACATAATAAGCTTAGAGAAAATAATTTTCTTAAAATTTTCTAGTCTTGGCTCTAGAGGACTCTTAGCTGTCCAGATGCAATAGCATCATCTGCCTTGGGACTCTTATTTTCTGTTTGTGCTTGGCTTATATGTCCCATCTATTATAATGAGCTTTCATTATAGAACACAGAAATAATTAGTACTATAAATTTTAGCGGTACTATCACTGTTCTTTTATTGTGTTGTGATCATATCAATACATCTGGAGACTTCCACACACAGGGCATTTTAATAGTTAAATCTAGTACTTTATGTTCACAATTTTGCGTGTATTTTCTTATGTAAAATTATGTACTATTACTAACTGTACTTGGTTTGGGTAGATCATGTTCATGTAAGTAATAAGGTGCCAAAAAGCAATTCTGAATGATATATCAGTGACAGTAGAGCCCACGATGCAGTTTTAATGGGGAATTCTTCAACATGTGAGTATTTTATCCTGGTTCTCATAGCTTATTAAAATGTGGAAAATGGGGACTTCAGAAATGGCTTATTAGTTAAGAGCACTTGCTACTTTTACAGAGTATCTGGGTTTAGTTCCCAGCACCCACAAGGGATTCCACAACCACCTTTAACTCCAGTTGCAAGGGGTTCCGTGTCCTCTACTGACATCCTTGGCCTCCTGTGCATGGTGCACAGACATACACTTACTCACATGCACATGCACGTACATCTAAAAATAAATACTCTTAATACTCAATGCTGTTTAAATGACCAGTATTATTGAACACTTAAGAATTATTTTTCTAGTCATAGCCAATAGTTTGCTAAATAACATAGAAAGTAGTAGTAGATTAAAGACAACTGTCACATAAGCATTGTGAAGCTTGTCTTCCCCAAAGTTGTAATTTGTGGTCAACACATTTTTGCTGCACTTTTATTTATTTATTTTGTCTTCTTATGTGTGTTCATGCACATACATCACAGCATCCATGTAGAGGTCAGATGACAACTTGTGGGAGTTGATTTTCTCTTTCTACCTTGTGGGTTCCAGGGATTGAACTTGGCAGCAGGTGCCTTTACCTACCAAGAAATTTCCCACACTAGTAAATACATTTTCAGAAATATTTTGAAATATTTTTTGTTTCAGACAAAAGTATTTATTTGAACATATTTGTTTGTTGAGAAATTGCAAATTTTACTGGATCTTCTAAATGAAATTTTCTATGTAGAGGCATATACTCAGAAGTAATTCCCGAATTCAGTGTTAGGTAAGTGGCTCTTTTCCCAGTTGTCAAGCAGAAGCAAAGTAGCTCTTAGATAAGAAATTGGTATTGTTTGTGAAATATACTGAATACTGGTTATAGAAAATATGCATAAAATTTATGATTATTTTCATTCAAAGACAGGTCAGCACTAACCCTCTCCCTCAAAACATACAGAGTTGATCAGATAACAGTTATTTCTTAACCTCATATTCAAATACCACAGAAAAGGGAAAGGAAGGGAAGGGAAGAGCGGAAGGGAAGGAAAGAGAAGATAATCACGTATGTTTAAACACACTCTGTAAGCATCCTTGTACTTCCTATTGAACATCCCTATCGACCTTAATGCTTAAAACAGAATGGACACCACTATTCAATAGTTGTGTCTGAAGGTCTGCTTAATTTGCTGAGTTTCCATCCCTGGTCTCTGCTTTGGTCCAGTTTAATATGGTCTATGAACTCTGAGCTGAGCTTTGAATGACCCACCCCTGAGAGAGCAAGTCAGCAATTTACCTATAGAAAACTCTCCATTACAAGAACTAATATAGTCATTGAAAGCTATTTACCTCTCTGACTTCTGTATCCAGCATGTTTCAAAAAGTGACTTAGAAACTTCACACTAAAACTAGCCGACAACTGAGAAGCAAAGGTTTAAAAATTAAGTCAAGTAAAAGTTCTGAGAGGATGAAAGTGAGCCTAATCTAAAGGATGTGCATTGCTGTGGAATGGTTCTGAGTTTAGCAGAAATCAAAGCGGCGGGGAGATAGTGAAAGAAGTCCTTTCCCAACCATGGCCAGGTATGGAGGCAACGCTCAGTTTCTAAGAAGTTTTGACTGTTTCAAACAGATTCTATGACAGCCAACATGAATGTATGAGCTTTCTAAGCAATGTTTGCTTCTCATCTGCACAGTTATTAAATTAGGAAGTAAAAGTTTTTAGAAAATAAAATCAGATATTTTGTTATGACCTGTGAACTTGAGTGTGATTTATTAGAAAGTGCTTATGCTCTGGAGTCTGGAAACTACATAAGGCTTCACCTGCCATTTCTCATGACAAACATCTGAAACTTGCAGTGCTAAGCTTATTTATAAGGGCATAAGTTAAACATAATTTTCAAAGGTCCTTATAAAAAGCACACTTTCAATTTTGTCAGCTATCCATCGATATTCTCCAAGTTCTATAATCATCGGTAAAGCTGAATTTGACTACTGAGTTAGTTGTCTTGCTGTGAGGAAACACCTGACAAGCAATTTAAGGAAGAATGGTTTGTTTTTAGCTTACAGTTCAAGGAGATACAGTATGTGGTGGCGGCTGGAGTTCAAAGTGACAGGTCACCATGCATCCACAGTCAGAGAGAAAAGAGTAATGGTCGCTTGTGCTCATCTCACTTTCTCCATTTGTTCATCCCAAGACATCAGTCACCATAGTTACGGTGGGTCTTCTCACCCCAACACGGTCTAGATAATCCTTCACAGGTGTGTCCTGAGACTTGGCCAATCTATCTAATTAACAATCAATATTAGCAATCAAAATCACCATAATTTAGTCTTTATGATTCCTTTTTTCATGTTCTTTACCATAGTGGAATTATATAGATAAGGCAAAGAAGAGAGAAGATATGAGGGGGACTTCGTGTTAAACTGTAGGTCAGGATCTAGTTTTACGATGTAGGAGCCAGAACTCAAATTGGTAAATGTATGACTGAGGACAAAGTAGAGCCTTCTTCATAATCTGAGCTACAGCTTTCTTATGTAGCTTTAGCAATCTGCTCTAGGAAGCTACAAAAATCCATGTAGTAAGCAAAAACTTCATTGTCTTTACAACAATCAAACCAGAGAATTAAATGATGGTATCATAACTGAGGTGGGCTGAAGCCACAAAACAATCCCACACCAGTTAAGAATTATGGATAATAAAAGGGGTTATTTATTTGAGGGGAAAAACTTACAGATCACCGTCCCAAACAACAGTCCTCTCATAGCAAACAGGAAACAGAGTCTAGCAGCCGAAACGGGAGCCGGAAGCAAGAGAGAGAGCACACAGTTCCCGCTGCTTTTTAAAGTATAAGAGACCATGCTCTAGTATCTTAAAGGCTATTGGCTGAAAAAAGCAGAATGTGCTCCAGCAGCACCGGGCTCTTTAGCAATTAAAACCACTAGGATGATAGCCATCCTTGCTAGCTGCCTATTAATTGCTAGTTTCTCGGCACTGTGGGTATGGTTCATGACTTAATGAGCATTGGTCCTTGGTTACACATCCAAACATTTGTAATTCTCCATTACTGACATTTAATTGATTAATCCTCCACAACTTTGACTGTTTTGGAAGTTGGCTATATGTTACCAACAGCATAAAAAATTTCTTCAATTTTGTTTAGGTTTGTATGCATGACAGATAATAAACATCTTAAATTAATCCCTAGTAAGAATCTCAGTTCTCATATTTAAGTATTCCAAGTCTATATAGCTGAGATTTACATTCTATAGGTAGTGCCTTCAGACTTTGAGCCAATATTATGGTTTGAAAATAAATGCTCCCAGTCTCATGCCTGAATGTTTGACCCTTAACTGACAGTGTTTTTGAGGAGATTCTGGATGTTTTGGAGGTAAAACTTAGCAGGAAGAATTAGGTCAGTGAGGTCAGTATCTTTGAAGGTGATGCTTGGTTTCTAGTCTCCTCCTCACATACAACTTTCTGTCTACATAAGATCAACAGCCTCCTAAGTCACATAATTTCACTGCCATGATGTTTCCCAAACACACTGGGCCTCGAACCCACAAAGATGTAGCTAGTTCCAGGACAGGCTCCAAACTACAGAGAAGCCCTGTCTCAAAAAAACAAAAACAAAACAACCCCCCCAAAAAAAACCCTCAAATGCACTGGGCAAAGCAACCATGAATCAAGCATTCTGAACCCATAAGACCAAATAAATCAGTCTTCTCTTGGCCTGTTTCTGTTGGGAATTTTGTCACAGCAACAGGAAAAGTAAATAACAGTCAAATGATGTGGGATTTCCCTCTGTATGCTGTGATTACCATTAATGAATAAAGACTGCTTTGGACCTATGGCAGGGCAGAACTTAGGTAGGTGGGGAAAACTAAATTTAATGCTGGAAGAAAGAAAGACAAAGTCAGGGGAAAGTCATGGAGCTGCCAGAGACAGATGCCGGTTGGAATCTTGCCAAGTAAGCTACAGCCACGTGGTGATACACAGATTAATAGAAATTAATATAAGAGTTAGCCAATAAGAAGCTAGAGCTAATGGGCCAAGCAGTAATTTAAATAATACAGTTTCTGTGTGATTATTTCGGGGTTGAGCAGCCAGAACAAACAAGCAGCTCCCCCTCCTCCTACAGTCAAAATTGACACTACTCTTGTCTACTGCTTCCTTTTAACATAATCAGTCTTGACACCAGAGCAGTGCCTTTGTTTACTACTAGAATTGTCAAAATGTAATATCTTGCATTGCTCTAATAGTTTGGCATGTAGCTAAAATCCCATAAAATTTTGATGTTGAGTTAGCAAGTATGAATTACTACTAAGTATATGTATATACACATAGAAATATATATCTGTAAGGGCTATTTGACATTGTCATCATGGAGACAGTCTATGCACTCAAGTTAATGATTTGATGTCCATGGTGTCAGAAGGTTTTCAGAAGACCATTCAGACTGAGTTCTCTGAGGTTTGGGCTCAGATCTGCTTTAGTCCCTGTAGATTCCTCAACACCCAGTTTGTTGTTAGGATACCATTTGACCATCTACATTGATAATATAGTAACTTCTATTTCATAATGAGTATTTCTTTTTTGTTTGGGTTCTGTTGTTTTGAGACCATGTTTCATATAGCCTAGGCTGCCTTTGAACTTACTATGTAGCTGAGCATGCCCTTGAACTTCTGATCCTTCTGCCTTCAACTCTCAAGTGCTAAGATTACAGACATGTACTATCAAGCCTGCTTATACTTAATTTGAACATATACTTTCCACATGTTATACAATAAACTCCCCAGACTTCCACATGATATACTATAAATTCCTCCAAACTTGACTGAGTCCGCGTTCATCATTTGCATAGCAACCAGAGGACAACCTGGCACAAAGCTGATGGGCAATAAGTGAGTCTGAAAAACAGAAACTATAAAATTGTAAATAAGAAAGATGTTTTATCTGAGAATTAAAAAAACAAAACAAAAGCTCACCAGAACCAGAACTCAAATCTAGATAACTTTTTCAGTGGTGCTTAATACAATATAAACACAATGAGGAGGGAGCAGGTGGATAAATGCTGGCTCATCTGCTTCACTCTCCTGCCCCATTACTCTAGACATGCTAAAGAATAGAGGAAGGCTTTATTCATCAAGTGGGCTAGAGTACAAAATGTGTTAGGTTGTTTTGTAGCTTTATTGATGCCACAGCTAACATCCTTGCTCTCTCAATTTAAGAGCTGTATTTCTATCGAATTTGTGCATATATACCACACATGTAAAAACTGGGGCTGATGAGGAGGGTTTCAAGAAGATGAGTTTGCTGTCATAGGAGCATCCTGTTAGCTGTTTAGGTCAGAATTTACTAGGTTCCTTTGTGACATAACACTCACGCTGCTTTGGAATACCGCACAATATCATTGCACATTGGGAACTGTTTTCTGAATTAAACATCTGGTTGTTTTGTTGATTTTTAAGATTTTGCTATGTTTTAATAGACATACAATTATTTATTTCATTTTTAATACAATTCCACTTTTACATTCTATGGTCATCTAAACTGATCTTTATACAGATGGTAAATGGCATTTGAAGATGACATTTGAAGATGTCATTAAGCTTCCCTCCTGACATTTTCCATTTTATACTTACATATTTCACTTAATAGGGCCATCTATATTCAGCACAGTTTAACTTAGAAGCCATTAAAATAAAAAATTTAAAGAAATCGGCATTCCTCCACTGCCTAGTCAGTTATTTCCACCTGTCCAGTCAATTAATCATAGAGGTAAGTGCTTCATAAAATTAGCTTTGTTATCTTTTCTTTTCTTTACAAAAGTTCTTATCATCCTATTAGCCAAGAACCGTAAATTGCAGCATAAATAATTAGATGGCCCAGTGTCCTATTGTGTTGCTAAATATTGACAGTTAATGTGGCACTATGCAGATATACAATCTACCTTACTGTGGATGGAAGAAAAAAATCAGATCATGTTGTATCCATTAAACTTAGGAAAAAGCTCACATGGAAGGTATTCTCTTCCAGAGATACATATAGCTATTAGATTGATTTGGAAGACTGGTTAAGTATAAATTAAAATAATTTTGTTCTATAAGAACTCTAAAGGTAGTTATCTTATTTATAATTCTACAGTTGTAAACTCCAAGAATTTAGAGATACGGTAGGATAGAATAGAATAGATGATAGATAGATAGATAGATAGATAGATAGATAGATAGATAGATAGATAGATAGATAGATGGATAGATAGATAGATAGATAGATAGATGGATGGATGGACGGATGAATGGATGGACGGACATAGAGCATTATAGATTCAGTGGCAGCTGAACTGTGAAACTGTGGAGTATGTCTACCGGGTGGTGTCTCTTAACTGTTGTTGACTGACTGAAGAAGGCGTGGCTGCTACATTTTAATGTAGCGTTGAAAGAATGAAGACATGAGACCCACATCCCTCCCTCCTGACCCACATCACTCCTTTTTTCTTACCTCAGCATTCCTGCCGGTGTCTTTTGTTGGTTGAATACAAATATGAGTCAAGTAGTGGCTGAGCCTAAAGTACTCAGTGAACTCTCCCCAGTCCTTTCTGTCCTCCAGTAAACAGTATTGTCTTCCTGTAGCACAGAGCAATTCAAAGAAAGGGCAAGAAAGACTCTTAGTATCAACAAAGAGAATAACAACTCAGGGATTAATGCCTAGCTATGTTCAGGTGATAATCTTTGCTTATAATATGTCCAAACTATGTAAATCCTAAATCAAAAAAGCATTTTCTCATCTAAAAAAATTTTACTGTATTATATAGATTCAACTATCACAGATGATATCTGTGGACTAATAGAAGAGGAGACTGAGCTGGGAATAAGAAAATTCAGACACTAAAATTCAACACGAGTTAAATATCCATGATGTCTTTAAAATACAGATTTGACATGGCAAAGAGCTGATATAATGATTATGAGACATTTTCGAGGGATACAAAGGAAAAGGATCAAAAGCAAAAGGATGAGAGGTCAGCTACCCAGAGTTACTGAAATAAATCCTAAGAAGAACAAAATAGAGCATCCCAAGGAAGGAGTTATCATCCTTAGTAAACATAAAAATCCCACAGTGTTTCTGTTTAGCATTATGTCCTGTGAACAAATCAGTCAATTTCCAAGACCAATTTGTGGAGAAGAGATCATGGTGCTTTTCTTTTCCTCCTTTCTCCATGCTCTTTGTCTTTTGCTTTTGGCTTTCTTGACTCTCAGTAGAGAGAGTGTTGTCAAGCCTAATGCTAGGGTTTCTTGGGCAAGTTCTCTTTGCATTTGCCTTTATATTTCAACTCTGACTTATTAGGTAGGGAGTTTTGTGAAAATCATCCCTTTGCCATCTGGTATCAATTGCAGATAGCTTCTTGATTAGGGGTGAGAGCCTTATCCACTTCTCCCTCTCAATGCTGGGACCCTATCTGTCTTGAACTTGTGTAAGTCTTGGGTAATATGTGCAGCAATACTGTTGTGTCTGGAAGAGAGTGTTTCTTTGGAGTCAGCCATCACCTCTGGCCTTGAAAATATTTCTTCTCTTCTCATAGATCAGGGAATTTAGGGGAGGGATTTGATAAAGATTTCATATTTAAGAGTGAGTGCTCCGAAGTCTCTTGCGCTCTATAACTTGTTCAGGGGTTGATAGATTTTAATTAGAAATTTAGATCTGGGAAGGAGTCACTATAAAAATATGCATATGACCTATTACTGAAAATGAAGACTGAAACAAAGTTCAAATAAAAGAAACATTTGTGATATTATTATATTTACATATATGTAAATGGTGTATGAACTCATTCCCTCTTAACTCAGATCACACCTCTGGTGCTAGTTGAAACATGTTTATTAAAAAACTGCATTTGCAATTTAGTGCTGAAAGGTGAGCTTTAGAAATAATTTAAAAACTAATTTCATTTTAGAAAATCTTTTCTGGAGTCAAAATATTGACAAATGCCCTGGAGACGTACACTAACGAGAATGTTTTTAAAAGCCAGGTGTGGTGATTTAAGCCTATAATGCCAGCTCAGGAGGATGAGAAAGGGGATCACCATGCATCTGAAACCATTATTCATAGATCACAGAGTGAGACCTTATCCAATATTCCTAGGATAAACATATTATAGAATCAAGAGGTGGTAAAGTATGTCCCTGAGTATAGGCAAGATGGAAAGCCACTGGAGATTTGGTGCAGAATGGACTGGCCTAACCACACAGGTTTCTCTGCCTCTCTTACCCGTATTCTTCTTTAGATAGAAGGTCATACCTTGGTATAAAGCTTGGAAACCTATCTCGCCCTCTTAGGGTGAGAATGAACACAATGTTCTGAGACGAGTCTGGGTACACTTGTCTTTCTAGACTTTCTCATGTCAGTGAAGAAAAGGATGAGTTTAGAGACAAGAGGTCCTTTTGTGCCCTTCTAAGACCTGGTTATTTGTTAGGATTTTGTTTTGTTTTGTTTTGTTTTGAAACATGGTTGCGTGTAGCCTATGCTAGTCTAAAATTTGCTATTTAGTTAAGTCGGTGACGTTGAATTCCTTATCCTATTGCCTCCTTCAGGAACAAGTAGGATAAGAGGTATGTGCTACTACTGTGCCCAGTTTCCAAGACTTAATTGACATGGGGTTCCTGCTTCTTTTTCTTTCCCTCCAGTGCTTTGGGGCATATCCCTGGATCTCTCTCCAAAGTTGACATGACATGATAGGTACTTCAAATGATGAGGACCAGTGTATATTTCACTTTTGTTGTGTATAATATGCAAAGACGCATTACATATGTGTACTATATGTAAAGGAGGTTTCCACGCCTGTGCTGCCATACTCTGAAATCATAGAGAAGAGTAGGTAGGCTTAGAAATAATAAAGCTGGTTGCTAGACTGTACCTTTGCTTCTGTGGGTCACAGTAAAATATAGGTATTCAGATCTAGAGCTGTGAAACAACCAATGTGAATGCTGGTTAAACATTTGTCAGCTGGGAAGTTTATCCATGTACAATGACACACACTATGATGTCATCACACTATGATGTCATCACACTATGATGTCAAGCTCATAAAGCAGTGGCCAGATTCAAAGAGGAGATATGCACAAAGTGTTTAGAAAAGAACATAGCCATAGTTATTGCTCTATAGAAATCATAGGCATTAATATAGTTAGTTCATTGATTCAATCACTACACAAATAGATCTCATTTAATATTATGATATACATAATAGATTTTTTTGGTGGAATTTTGGGCAAGCTTTTCTCAGTTCCTAAGCTATTGAAAAGATACAGATGCTACAAATTCAGAAGATCAAAGTCTGATCTGGGGCTCACATGTAATCCCAGTACTCAAGAGCTGGTGCAGGAGGATTGGGGCTAGTCAACACCAGGGTGGAAACATAGTGAGTATTAGGCCAGTTAAGTCTTCATAGCAAGACTCCCTGTTAAGATAGCCAAAAACCTGGAATGAATGCTTCATGAATTTGCATGCTATCCTTGATGAGGATTAAATTCTATTCCAGCTTTAGTATATATGGCCTACCACTGTCTATTCTCTGACTCACATACCATATACTGTTGTGGAGTATTAAACTAAGATCTTTAAATTTGTTTATGCTGTTTGGAATATTTGTTTAATGATGCAAAGATGTGCTGCAAATTAAATACAAAAAAATAACCCAAAACAGCAAAACAAAAGAAGCTGAAGTAGACCCAATTTCAATTAGAAAAAGCAATCTACTAGCACTTTTGGAGCATAAACAATTCATTTTGTATAATTGCTGTGCACACATAATTATTGGCAACACTCTATTTCCTGGCCCTCATATGGGAGAAGGCATGACAGCCTCTTTTGGACAAGTTGGGGCTGGGAATGCAAAGAAGAAACTGAATAAGAAATATTTCCCACAAACATCTCTAGAGAGCCAAGTGCCTGAGCTGTCAACAGAAAGAGAAGACATGAGATGCTATTGCTACCTCCCAAACTGATTCTAACTCCCCACCCACCACACACACATAGAGGCTTGCAGGGTGAGTGAGTGAAGGTTGAGCAGAATGCTAACAGAAGTGGTGGGGAGAGGTCACTGCTCTAACCTCCTCTACCTTTCTCAGTCCCCCATCTTTGTTCATTAGAAGTAGAAAGTTAATGAAAGCATACTGAAATATGAACAGATGACTAAATATTCATTGAAAAATTAAATTCAACCCTTAAATGTATTCTAGTCCTATAGTCTTATTAAAAGCAATACACCTTTTTTGTAAAGGAGAAGGATTCAGCACAGGACTTTATTTTAACACTCCCACTTAAACTCCATTTAAATGAGAGTAAAACACTACATCCCTCCTGGGAAAGAATGCCCTAGTTTCGGCGTTTCTCCGGGACTAATTCATAGGCCTCACGTTGACCTTCCCTACAGGACAAAATGGAAAGTGCTTAGCTCTGAAAACGATCCATCTTTCAATGTTTCCCTCTATCCCGTCTCTTCGGGGTCCCTGCTGCCACTATTTCTCCTCTGAGGTTAATACGTCTAGGGATACACTCATCTCTTTCTTCCTGCTGCTTATGTGGTTTAATTTTGCAAAAATACTTCAAAAGTCAAGCATCCTCGATAACTCTCTATAATTCTTCCATCCTGGAATAACAGTTTCTTCTATTATGCCCAGTCTTTCATATGTTATTCATTTGTTGCCTTTAGATGACTCTGCTTCCTGTTTTAAATAATTTCATTCTGTTTTTAATCAAACAACTTTAGAGGAAAAATATTTTTAGTAACTTAGGGTTTCTATTGTTGTGAAGAGACACCATGACCATGGCAACTCTTATAAAGGAAAACACTCACTGGGGTGGTGGCTTACAGTTTCAAAGGTTCAGTTCATTATCATCACAGCAGGGAGCAATGGCAGGATGCAGGCAGACATGGTGCTGTGCATGTCTTGATCGGAAGGCAAAAGAAAGAAGACTGAGTCACTGGGTGGTATCCTGAGCATATCAAGGTCACCCCCACAATGACGTACTTCCTCCAGCAAGGCCACACCTCTAAATAGTGCCACTCCCTATGAGCTTATAGAGGCCAATTGCATTCAAATCACCAAAGTATCTTTCGTTTACAGTATTTCTTGTTGCTGTGATAAAATACCCCAACAAAGGCAACTGAAGGGGAAACATTGAGGTTAGCTCTCCGTTTCCAGTTAGAGTCTATCACTGTGGGTAAGTCAAGACAACAAAAAGTTGAAGCAGCTAGAAGAGGCCAATGACGAGAGAATGAACGCATGTGGGCCTGTGCCACTGCCCTTCCTTCCACTCACCAAGCTCAAGATTCCCTGCCTAGAGAATGATGCCACACACGCTGCGTGGGTTTTTCTGGCTCAATGAACATAATCAGGATACCTTCCTGCCACACGAATGCCCACATGCCAACCTAATTTGACAATCTATCATTGACAGTCCCTTCCCTGGGGGGTTCTAAACTGTTTCAACTTGATAGTTAAAACTAGCATCATATTGCATACGTGCAATGGATGGACACAAACGACGAACAGTATTTTCAGAACGAGATCACGTTTTTCCTCCTCACTCTTGCACATCCGCCCTTTGGACTGCCATCTATGTGTCTTTGTATTTCTGAACGGTGATGGTCTAATGACACTTTTTTCTTAAAAGTTACCATTGCTTCTAACTAAAGCAATTATTCACCACAAATGAGATAGAATCCAGATCTTTTCCATTTCTTTCCAGATCTAACTTAGATCACCAAGAATCTCATGTCATACTTTTCCTTTCCCGCCATACTCATACTGAATTTCTGTTTCTCAGGAATAGATTTTATTTCTATATAAAAGCTTTATAATTCTTTCTCTCTTCCTTTTTTTTATTTCCTTCTACCATGACCTGACTACTTTTACATCAGATTCAGTATGAGATGTCACATCATTCTAGAAGTCATCCCTAGCTTTCCCCACCAGGTCTAGCAAGAGACTGGATTAATTCTTTCTCCTTTGTGATCTAATTGATAACAATACAAGATCACAGACTTGGGCCAGAATATCATCCAACTACATACCAAGTTGTTACTTGTTTGTTTTTTTTCCTTATGTTTATTTGTGTATTTATTGGGAGTTACTTGTGGTTGGTACCTGCCTGGCAGGCACGTAGGGGTTTGTGTATGATGTTAATGTGCAGGAATCAGATCTTCTATTCCACCACGAGGGTCAAGGAACCCACCTCAGCATGTCAGGTTTAAGCAATCTTACTAGCATCCTAGTAGTAACTTTAAGCTGAGTCAGACTCAACAGCAGAATCACTGGCTAAGGCTAGGTGAACTGCCTCCATCTGTAATCTGGGCACTCAGGGAGATAAAGCAGGGGTATGGCTAGTTCTAGCTAGCTTGGGCTACCTAGTTGAAACTGTGTCTCAAGAAAAGAGAAGAAAAACTTACAGGTTTTATTGGGTTGTAGCTAAAGTCCCAGTGTTTCCAATTCACTGGTTGATCTAGGTTGTGTCTCAAGAAGTTGCTTTTCTAACAACTTCCTAACGACATTAGTGTTGTTTTAGTGACTGCAGTTGGGCAAAAAACAATTATTTATCTATTTTGCTACATTCTTGTTCAACACCTTCAAAGTGATTAGTTGATGTGTATATAGAGTGTTGACATGAATTAGTGCACAATCAAGGCCAGTAATCATTGTTTTACATTATCAATGCTTTTGTGGCATTATTGAATTGGCCAGTGAACTGTCCGTGTCAAGCAAACTGGGAACTCTTCAAATAATGATGATTGCATTGGTTTCTTTACAACTGTGGCACAGTATGAAGTGAGCCATAAAGATAACAGAATACATTCTTTGTAAAATATATTCAGTCAATATTCAGTGAAAACCAATTTAGGTCTTCCTTTAGATAGCCTCTATATAAAATGTTTCAGATTTTCCAGCACAAGCCCCTAGATTCTTGGTATTCTCAGAACTGTTTCTTGACAAATTTCTTGCTGAGTCAGAAGCCACAGCTTCCAATTCTAAGAAAATTTGTGTAGTGGCTTCAAAGAGATGGAAAACCTCTGACCTTAGACAGGCGGGACCACATCCATTGGTAGACAAGGTGAAGAGGCATAATTTCACTCACCTGGGTGGTTGAGAATGTCTCATTCCACAAAGGTTGATGAGAACACTGAGGAAAAATATGGCTGCAACTCTTTAGAAGGGCAGAAATGACTGAACCATGTTTTCTCCCCCTCTTCTCTTTTCTGGAGCTGCTTTGCCTTGTCTCAAAGGAAGCTGGGAAGTATAGTCTTTTATCAGGAAACTATCATTTCAAATTTCAAGGAGATAGAGAAAAATGAAGAAACAGGAAAATTGGGGCATAGATTCTCTCTTAGTCGTTTCCTGCTGTGGAGGGTCAATGTTGGAGGGATATAGTTCTGGGTCTGTTGAAGAGAGAGGTCTTCTGGTCACTTACCTTGAGGCATGTTTTAACTTGATTGGCTATGATGGATCATGTAAATGCCATTCTCTATTTCTGGAATGTCTTACTAAAACTAATCATTAAGCAGATGATTTGGTTATAGAGTAAAACGGAGCTTTCCCAGGAAGGTGGAGGGAGCGGGAGGAGAAGAGGTGGGAGAGATGGAAGGGATCTGTGAGAGGAAGTGGGCTCAGAGTTGACTCATAGTGACAGTGACTAGTCCCACTGCCAGAAGTGCTGCATCAAAATGAGCTAGTGGAAGCAACTAGGACCTACAGAGCACCAAAAGAAAGGAACAGATGAAAGAAGAGGACCAATGTGGGCCTGGGGTGAAATATAAAGGTTCCTTGCAGTCGGAATTTCTCCACTGTGTCTAAATGGGTCTTTGGCAGATGTATTGGTAGACAGATAGAACAAATGGAGCTACTGTAGGGTGAGAGCCGTTGGGGTAGCTTAAGTGGAACATTTTGTTTGGTTATAGGGTGAAGTTCAGGACAAAAAACATTAAAAAAGACAGGGTGAAAACATTAGAAAGAAGGTTGAGGGTAGGAGCCAGAGTGGGAGGGAGCAGAAGACCATCCTTAGGAGGCCTGTGATTGACTTTTTGTCTGTTACCTGTGTCTAGTGCCTCAGTGCAAACCAGGTAGAATGCATTGCTGTGGAAGCATCATTTGTGGGTGAGGGTACAAATCCCATCATCAGCAATAATCAGATCTAGTCCCTTTTAATGTAGCACAGTAGCAACCAAGGAATTCAGTGGGTCCTGATGGATATGAAGCTGATCTGACATTTCTCTAAGGATTTTATTCTGAGGGTTGATAGGACTGTGAGGTTAGTTGATTCAAGGAATGTTGTCGGAGGATGCTTGATTGTTCTCAGCTGCCCAGACCACAAAATAATCACTCAGAAACTATATTATTTGCAATACTATTTAGCCAATAGCTTGAGTATATTGCTAGCTAGCTCTTATATCTAGAATTAACCCATTTCTATTATTGTATTTTACCATGAGGCTTGTGGCCTACCGGTAAGGTTCTGGCTGGCCACTTGTGTCTGTCTCCAGTGGTGACTCTATGGCTTCTCCCTTACTCTGCCTTCTTTCTCCCAGCATTCTATCTTAGTTTTCCCCACCTAGCTCTATTCTGCCCTATCACAGGCCAAGACAGCTTCTTTATTCATTAATTGTTGAAAGCAACACATATACAGAAGGACTTTCCACACCAAAGGAAGACTTCAATATATCAGTTTTAATTCTGAGTCCTGAGTGGCAAGAAGAGGAGTAAGTGGGGTAGCCCATGATTCATTAGTCACCCAAACTGTTTTCGGAGGTTTGAGGGTGCCAATCCCTTTAACTGCTTCAAGCTGACATAGCTTGACCATACATGGAGGCAGAGCTTTTCTTTTGTCCCAACAGTCTGGTCCCAAACAAACATATAAAAACTTACATTAATTACAAATGCTCAGCCTATAGCTCAGGCTTATTACTAACTAGCTCTTACAACTAAATTAACCAATCATAGTTTTACCTGTCTAACATTTTGCTTTACCAATGGCTGCTTGCATCTCTTCTCTCTCAGACTCTGCCCTTTTTCCTTTCTGTATTTTAAGTTTGGTATTCCTGCCTAGACTCATTCTGTCTTGCTATAAGCCAAAGCAGCTTCTTTATAAACCAATGAGAGTAAAACATATTTGTAACATACAAAAGGATTATCCCACAGCATTCCTCCCTTTCTGCATAATCAAAAAGGAAGGTTTTTGCTTTAACATGATAAAATTACATACAATGAAACAGTTATCAAGTAATAATTATAGTTACAATACCTACTCTATTTTTATTTGACAAAAATTAGAGAAAATATTTAATTATCTATCTTATCTTGGTGAGATTAAAGTTTTATATCTAATTTATCTTTTATCATAATTAAGAAAAATTATAACTATAAATAATCTAGTCTTTAACTCCATCAAAGATCTGAGAAGAAAATAATACTACCTGAGTAAGCAAGAAGTACAGGCAAGCAACTTCCAAAAAACGTGAGAAAGGACAGAAATAGCTGGCTGCCTAGACAGTCACCCAAAGTTCCTTTGTAACATTGGGGCATTCATCTTTGTCCTGTAGCCCTAGCATATCTGACATACTTTTCTGTGAAGCAGGAAATTTTGAAGGACCATTCTACCTTGTCTTAGTAAAGCTTGGTAATCACCTTTCTTGAGTTTTATTGGTTCAATTTAGACAGTAGCTGTCAGCAATTGAGGCAAAGACAGTTTCTTTGCTCACATAGCTATCTTTTGCCATAAAGAAAATAAGCTCTATATAGAATTTTTTGATTCCTCCATCTTCTCTGAAGTAGATTGATGTTGCCATTATCAGACATATCTTACTATCATTATAAGCCTGTTTTAAAAATATTTTAAATGTCATATTCTCTAGGTCTTTGAAGTATTTGAAGATTACCTACCTATCTGAACTATATCTTTGTATATTTAGAAATCCTAACAAAACTATAAGTTTGACTTTTATAGATGACTAGCTGTATTTTTTGTAAATCTGTATTTCTTAATTCAAAATTACATTTTTAGTTGAGCTGTATAAACATAATGTCTTTAAACAAGAGTAAAAATATACATATGATATAACAGCATTAACCTTAAATTCATATCAATAAACTAAAATATGCCAATATAAAACATTTTGAGGTTAACAGTTGTTTTTTAGATTCAAGTAGATACATTGCTATTCCTTTCCCCATAATTTCTATATCATATGTTAGGGTCTGTGGCCCCAACATAGAAACTATTATTTTACCCTAAGTGTATTGGTATGGAGGTGCGTGGAATAATGAGACACAGTTAACACAGTCATAATGGAAGGACATTTCAGGCTTTTTCCATTTTTGAAGATTTATCTGTGTTTATTATATAAAACACCTCTTATCCCCCAGGTAGATCTAGGTGGAATACTCATTAATATTCCTTTTTTTGGGGGATGCAGGACTACCAAAAACACCTGTAACTTAATTTACCAGCTTTGGAATCAACACTTTTTTTTAGGCGATCTACATCATAATAAAGGGGAAGGAGTCATACCTCCTGGCCTTTGTCATGTGGCTAGCTTGTTTGGCATGTTTGCAGCTACCTTGGAAATTAAGTAAGGTCAGAGTGCCTGCCTGTAAATATTGTGTATGAAATATGGGCCCACAATTTATTTTCTCTTATTAAATTTTAATAATCCCTGTGCTTCTGCAACAGGACAGATGGATTGGCCTGGCTTGAGCAAAGTCTTTTTTCTTTACCCAAATTTTTTCATCTTTGGAACAGGCATTGTCGCATGTGAGCTCTTGTCTTAGGCATTTGGGAAAGAAGAAGCTTTAAACCTGTCATTGACTACTGGTCTCTGTAAAGAAAAGAGATTAATGGAGAGAAATATACTTTTAGGCCCTGTGTCTAAATAGCCACACCTTTTGTTGGGATAAATTATAATGCTTTAGGAATAATTATGCTCCCAATGGTTATAGTCTCCTATTTTAAAGGAGAGTAGAATTGCTTGAGTTGAAAATGTTTTTTTTTTGTTGGTTTAGAGTACCATTTAGATCTAATATTTTTAGCATATGTATCAACTCCCAACATTTACCATGTCACAACCTCTTTTTAGTAATTGTCAATAGCAACAAGTTAAAATTTTAATTTTTTTGCATAATCGGTCAATACCGAATCGAATCGCTATCTTTTTTTGTATCATACCTTGTATTGTCGGTCAGTACCGACACTCCAATTATTTCCTTTGTATCATAATTTTATATTTTGTTGGTCAGTATCGACTTCTTTTTTTGAATTTTTTTTTTTTTTTGGTCAGTACTGATTTTTTAGCACCATTGGTCAATAGCAAAATTTTTCTCATCATCTTATATGCAGTTGGTAAATATCAGGTCATTACTGGTAAGAGTATAATACCATCTGCTGTTATCAAATATCATTTTTAGTCTCTGACCAGTTGTTAAGCCCTTAGTCTGTCCCCTTCTTAAGTGAAGAGGGGTTTTAGTCATTTATTATTTTGAGTCTTTCTTTTCCTGAGGGGAAAGCTTAGGTCTTAGTTTTTAGGTTCAATATTTTAATTAAAATGAGTTCTGTGTCCCAGAAACTGAGAACATTCAAATGTTTAGTCTGTATCTTAATTATAAAGCAACAGGTTCAAACCACAGCAAGCTGCAGACATCAAAGTCAAGCTCATCTCAGTAGGATTTCTTTGTCCAAAGTCTCTGGAGGCAGAATGGCACCCTGCAGTGTAGAGTGGGCAGCTGTAGGTCTCAATCAGGTGCTCCTCTCTGTGGGGGCTGGGAAAGTTGGATTACCGGTTTCTCCTCGAGCTGTTTTTATTTCGTTTTTTCTTGCTGGGCGGTTATCAGCTGTTTTTAGGTATGTTGTCCTTCTGCTGGATGCATAGAACCAAATGCTCTGGAAGCCATCTCGCCTGGTTTTTATCCTGGGAAAAAACATAGACATGGCCTCGACCCCATATTAATATGGGATCTGGCCCTTTTTATATTCCAGTGCAAGGGTCCCTCCACCTTGCTTTAATAAAGGTGGTCTTTGTTTTATTATGTCACAATCTGTCCGTAGCTGATCGCTCAAGGATATCTACATTTAGAAAGTTTAGTGTAAACAATGCATGATTCAAGGCATTGTGTGGCATGTGAGGATACAACTTCCCTGTCTTTATTTTTTGGAGTTGTGTTTTTAAGACATTGACTATGACCAATAACAATTTGTAACCAACAGCTCTTAAATGACCGCTTTCATTTCAATGAGGTTACCAGCTAAGATCGTGCCCAACCACATGGTTGCTTCCATCCTGCTGAGGTCATTAGTCAAGATGGCAGCAAGTCACATGGTTTTTATTTACGCAGAGGTGAACGTACCTCCCTGATAAGGTAATCCCTTCAAGCACACCCCCTTTTTGTCTTCAAAAACATCTGTTTTCCTAAGCAAGTTACATGTATGATATGCTACAGGAAATTAAGTTACATGTATGATATGCTACAGGAAATTAAGTTACATGTATGATATGCTACAGGAAATTAAGTTACATGTATGATATGCTACAGGAAATCAAGATTACATGTATGATATGCTACAGGAAATCAAGATTACATGTATGATATGCTACAGGAAATTAAGATTACTTATTCATGGACTTTTCACTGTTAGTTCCTTGTGGTAGATTTTAAGCTAGCCATTCTTATTGGGATTTTTCAGACGTTTAAACCATGTACCCAACACTTACATAGATTCTGAGATAAAGTTTTCATTCCAGCAAAAGCTTCAAAGATATCTATAAACTCTAACATTTTAGTGAACAAAATCAATAAGGGGGGCTAGTGTTCAGAGAACTAAAAAGACATATTCAGGTTTGAAGAGACAGAAACAAAGGCAGGAATCCTATCCTCACTCAGGAACTGTAAAGACAAGTTTAGAGGCCTGACGGAAGGAGCAGGCATTCTGGTCTGGGCAGAGTTGCAAAATAGAGCTGAGTGGTAGAGATGAGAAAGATTAAAATGAACTGGGTATTTTATGGGTGAGGGACCTCAGACCACTCTTACCATTCTATTTAATGAAGTTATCTTAAATCAGTTTGTACATTAAGATCAAAAGTTCCAAATTCTGGGCAGTGACTGTGATTGTCCTGTATATACTGAGGCCAGATTTGCATAGAAAGACAAAAGAGAGTTTCTGGTTTTAATTCTCCTAATTACAGCTCCTTTTAGGCAGCAAACAAGCTAGGAGTGTCTTTTGGAACAGATAATTTTGACCCTACAATGGGTATGGGACCAAAGCAAAAACAGAGAGATCAATATTCTGCTATTCAAAGTGTCCCCCAAGTTTTTTATTGAGCAAATGTGCCTGGAAAATAGGTTAGGTATACCCCCAGACTCTGTGATTCCTGGGTCAAGAAACTGCGCTAACGGCCCTGAAAGGTTTCAGGGTGTTCTACTGACGAGTGGCAGGTCAATAGAAAATTTCTGAGATTCTCTGCCAAATTTTCTTGCAGCCAGTGGAAAGTCCCCAGTGCCTTTGGCTAAGCAAATCTCAAGTCTAGACTGATGGGGGGAGGGGCGCCCATGAGCTTTAAGACCTAACCTAATTCTATGAATTACTTTGTTCTGGCATTTTGCGGTATGTTGCGCATGTGTTGTTGTTGAATGGCACTTAGCTTCCCAGTCAGAAGGTCAGAGTGTGTCAAAGGAAGGCAGAGAAAAGAGAGAGGAGAAAGCACTGAGATGGCAGAGTGAGAAGAAACAGTCGCCTGAGAGAAGCAGGCAGCCCTGCCAGGCCTAGGGCCGGTGAGCCTAGGAGAGCAAGGCAGGTTGGTGCATTGGAGGGCTTGAGCAGCCAGTGGCCTTCAATTTCTCATCCGGAGTTTGGCACCATGTGTTAGATCTCTGAGGTGGTTTAAGTGAGATGGAAGGCAGAAAAAGAGGCACCTGACCTTAGACAGGGAGGACTGTGTTCACTGGCAGACAAGGGAAAGGACCATAATTTTATCCACATGCGTGGTTGAGAATACCTGAGGATAAAAGATGGCTGTAATCCTCTGAAGGGACAGCACGGTCTATGGTGTGTATTCTCCTGTAGCCCTCCCCTTCTGGAGTTGCCTCAGCTAGCTGCACAGGAAGCTGGGAGATGTAGAGTGTTAGCAGGAAACCATCATCACATAAATAACTTAGTGTATGGGCGCTAGAACAATGGTTCTCCACCTGTGGGTCATACCCTCACAGAGTCATATATCAGATATTTACATTGCAGTTCATAACAGTAGCAAACTTGCAGTTGTTAAATAATAGTGAAATAATTTTACGGATGGAGGTCACCACAGCATGGACAACTGTATTGCATCGTCACAGCATTAGGAAGGTTGAGAACTACTGCTCTAAACAATTACATTCACTACCCATTGACCTGTGTAGTTTGAATTGCAGCCTGAATAAGAACAGT
Organism: Ondatra zibethicus; assembly: GCA_004026605.1. Classification (NCBI taxonomy): domain Eukaryota; kingdom Metazoa; phylum Chordata; class Mammalia; order Rodentia; family Cricetidae; genus Ondatra; species Ondatra zibethicus. The sequence goes on along the minus strand of PVIU01005322.1, from coordinate 66,605 downwards.
TACAGCCGTATATTCCCCCACCATCTGTGCAGTTACTTTCCTTTCCCACTGACTGGTGCATGAGAAATTGACATACGAAAATTTAATTTTCAGTTCTTTATATTCACACAAGGCTTCCTGTTTCAAGAAGCTATTTCTGTTTCTATTGTACCTCTCTACTCCTATTCTTCTCATAGGCTGGAGAGCTTTGTATTTTATATTTACTCATTTGTTCAGCAAATATTTTCCACACTCTGCCCAGTGGCAAGCATTTTTGTCATAGAGGTGATGCTGCACTAAGAAAAAAATAATCCATGCCTCCTCCAGCCCAAGACATTGCATTTCCCACCATGCATTGTAACTATTGGCATCCTCTCTCCCTTATCTAATTTGAGTCTCTGGTTAAATGTCTGATACTTAATTGAACTTTGATTCTGTAGCACAATACCTAGTGGCATAAGATAGATGGTCACTCATGGGTACTTAGTATTTACACAGGTCATTCTTCTTATTAGTGAGAAATGAAAGTGAGGGCCAGTGATCATAGAGTACTGGTCCATGACATGGACACAAGTTAATATTCTGTGAGTTGGTGTTTTGTTTCATTTTAGTTTTGACCAGTTCACCAAATGTAGGAGAGCTTACATAATGATCTAGACTCTAAGCCTCTCTGGGAAAAGTCCACATTCCTGAGGCTTCCAGGCAGCCTGCTCATCTCACCACCCACTGCCCACTCGCCATTGCATCACGGTGGGGTTTGAAGGGTTTGGGGTGAGAGGGTGAAGTTCTCTACATTCTACATGAGTCCACTGAGAATGTCTTGGTGAGCTTGGTGCAACTATACCATCAAAGGAACAACAACTTAATCTTCTCGTCTTTTTTCTCTTAGTGGTACAGAATGCTAACAGACACTTGCTTACATGCAAGCTCTATAGCATGTTGAGTCACTGATCTGTATTTCTGTCTGAATTATTTTTCTGCATTTCACAGTAAATGGTTAATTGCTAGCTGCATTCTACCGTGATTTACATCTCTGGTCCCAGGAACATTGTATCTTGATCTGTCTGTCTCGGGAATTCTTACTTCCTTAGGAACTCCTTTTATTTGTCTTGGTTTTATCATATGAGGCTAGGACACTTAAAAACAATTGAGTTAAAAGCTATCATTTACCAAACTAATCATGTTCTTGGTTTCTTTCAGCTATCCTTAAAAAGAAGAGGAAGTAAAGATTTGCCAAAATCTGAAAAAAAGTCTCAACAGACACCCACAGAGGTATGTCAAAATAAAAATTTAAAGCACCTATCAAGCACCTCCAAATGTACATGTTAATAAGCTAAAAGCCACTGGAATGAGAGAGTAATGAATGAAAGGTAAACTAGTATTAATGCAGTCTAGGGCTCTAGATCAAATTTGATTTTTCTGCAAGTTGAACAACTAAAGGGCAAGAAAAATCTTGGCAGTAGAGAAGTCTCAAACACCACAAACAGAAAAAGCAGCTGAAGGAAGGCACTTACTGGAGGATTGGGGGAACACATGCATGCAGCAGACACACAGAAAAAAACCCTCTGCAAAGCAGAGATGGAAGCTGAAAACTCGAATTTTTTTCTTGGGACCTGGAGTTTTAAAGTCTCTGAAGCAATTTCTCTCCTGACTTTAGGGTGTTGATCAGCCCACAACTGTTGCATAATGTGTCCTGATCTGGCCTATGAACTTTTTGAGGCAGTCCATTGGAAGGCAAAAAATAACAAGGCCTTTGTTTTAAGCATTAAGACTTTTGTTTCCAGTCAGGAGGGTGAGGAAGAATCCAGCCATGGTGAAAATTTCACCACCTTTATTTCGTATCACGCCCACCCCCTCCCATCTGCCAGGGAGTCTATCTAACTCCTAGTGTATTAGTATCACGTAGTATTTCTCATATGTGGAACACTGATTTAATTTAATTTAATAATTTAGCATAAATATGTGACATGAAAACAAAAGGCAAACTATTTGGAGAGGAAGGTGGCCAGTGAAAAGGAGAAATAGAGAGGAGAGAGAATTATGGGGCCAACTATGGTCAAAAAACAATGATATAGCTGGGTGGTGGTGGCAAACACCTTTAATCCCAGCACTCAGGAGAGAGAGGCAGGTGGATCTCTGTGAGTTTGAGGCTGTCCTGGTCTACAAGAGCTAGTTCTAGGACAGGCTCCAAAGCTACAGAGACACCATGTCTAGAAAAACAAAAACAAAAATCCTGCAATGATATATGTGTATGAAAATGTCATATTTTGTATGACATTTTTTACTCTAACTAAAAAATACTTTGGAAAAAACCATTAGAAATATATTATAGTAAAAACTTGCTTAGGCTAGTGTGGGCTAATGTGTGTGTCAGGTTTTAAAATAGAAAAGTAACTATATATTTGAGACAGAAGTGACATTATGATGTTCCCCCCAAATACTTAGCCAGATACTAACTTCAAGTGTGCAAGTTGGAATGTAGAGTACAAATGCATACATTTTAATAATTATTATTAAAAGCTTTCTCTTTAGGTAGCATTAAGCAAATTAATGATGCTTTCATAGTCAAAATTTGATACTTTATCTAAATCCTTTAAACTAAAGCGTTTTAAACATACATTGTTTTCCCTTTTGCTCTCTCTTTCTACACTGTCTTTGGTCAGTTTTCTTCCTGTTACTTACAGAAGAACATTTCTAGGATCTCAGAGGTTCATTCTAAGATAGGAAAACCCTTTTCTCTATCCGTAAGCTCTGTCTCTGCCTGATTTTTAGCCACCTCACTCCAAATAATCTGTGGTGGATGATTTCTCATTATGCCAGGAGCCCTCCTCCTTCCTGTCTTCAATGATTAGAAGATGCCATGCACTTCTCATCCTGAAATCACTAGTTAGCTTTAACCAGTAATTTATCTTTCAAACCTTGCTTTTCATATATTACATTTACTATGTTAAAGAGGATTCAGAAGTCTATGCCAGTTGCATAGACTTCCTCCTTCAGGAACATACAGGAATCTTCCTGCCAAAGACATCATAGCTCTCACCACTTTCTCAGGGCGATCTGGTACCTTACAAAATCAGGATGCCTCATAGTCTGCTACCTTCTGGTTTCTGGATATTAACTTCCTGGAAAGTATGTAAGTGTAGTGCTGTGGTATTGCAGACGCTGCTATCATTCCTAACACACTGATTGTCAGACTATGACGTATTATGTCTTTAAAACCCATCTTAGGAAACTGATTGGGTGAACACTGCCAGTAAAAAAATTATTTTGTTTTTATAAAATTATAAGATGATTTGGTTTTTCAGATAGGTTGAAGACTATTGATCCACATACTTATGTTATTGTAAGCATCCCATTCTTGTATCATAACTCTTGTTATGAATTGACCTGTCCTATTTGGGGCATTTTTGTAAACATGTGCCATCCTATTCCACTTTGAATCATCTATTTGTAGTGCTCAATACTTGCCATGCTTAGCACATACTTTCAAATAATGTTATTTTATTTTATAAATTGATAGAAATTGCCAGCAGACTTTTATTTCAGTCTACAGTCAAGGCAATGTCATCTGGCCTAAACAACTATGATCTATATAAATTTTGTATATCATTTTGTGAATCTACTTTATGTTTTTCGATGTATTCCTTGTACCTTTCCCCAGCAGCAGATTGGCTTCATTCACTAAGAAATAATATTAAGGGGAAATTGAGAGCAATCACTTTCAAGGCAGATTATCTATACAGAAACCTTTGTTACATGCTGTCTACATGACCTTTGATAAGCTACTCATTCTTTCTGGGGCTCTGCTTCTGGGTGTGTGTGTACATATGCCAGATCTTAGTTGAGAGTGACTGAGTACTTAAGTAAATTAAAATGCAAATTAGCTTATATCTTGCCACATTGCTGAAGGTGTTTGTCAGCTATAAGAGTTCCCAGGTAGAATTTTTGGGGTCACTTATGTATATATCTTATCATCTACAAATAGTGAAGGTTTGATTTCTTCCTTTCAATTTGTATCCCTTTTATCTCCTTTTGTTGTCTTATTGCTCTAGCTAGAACCTTAAGAACTATATTGAATATATATGGGGAGAGTGGACAACCTTGTCTTATTCCTGATTTTAGTGAAATCACTTTGAGTTTCTCTCCATTTTGTTTGATATTGGCTGCTAGCTTGCTGTGTGTTGGTGACAAGCCTCACCAGGGTAGAGGCATAGGAAAAAAACACAAACCAGAAGACAGTATTGGGAGGGAGTTTCAGGGATTATTCAGATCCCCAAATCCCTGCATTTATTTTTCCAACAGCTTTTATACCAAAGGTAAACTGAGGGAGAAGGTGACAAAAGGCTTCATTAACATTATACAAGAGGTGAACTCCTGCAGTCATTCTGTTACCTAGGTAGCCAGATGACTCAAGTCACGGTTTACTTAAGTCCACTTCATCATATAGGCAGGAAACACCTCCTCTCCAGGTGACCTCATAGTTACAATAGAAGGAGGAGAATAACATTAGCATATCCTGACCACCTCAGGATGGTGCAGAGTTTACTTCAAAAAGGCCAGGCGACCACCTCCTGCATTGGAAGGTGCAAATTGTGCCTGTTAGTCTCTCACATTCTCTGACCACCACACATTGTGGGAAATAAGCCTGTATTTCTCAGCCCCCACAGCTGTATATCACTTTTATTTTGCTTAGGTATATTCCTTATATCCCTGATCGCTCCAAAACCTTTATGATAACAGAGTGTTGGATTTTGTTGAAGCCTTTTTCAGCATCTAATGAGATGATCATTTGATTTTTTTCTTCCAGTTTGCTTATATTGTGGATTATGTTGACAGATTTTTGTTTGTTGCATCATTCCTGAATCTCTGGGAAGAAGCCTACTTGATCATGGTGGACGATTTTTCTTATATGTTCTTGGATTTAGTTTGCCAGTATTTTATGGAGTATTTTTGCATCAATGTTCATGAAGGAGATTGGTTTGTAATTCTTTTTTTAGTTGTGTCTTTGTGTGGTTTGGGTATCAGTAACTGTAGACTCATAAAAAGAGTTTGGCAATGTCTCTTCTGTTTCTATTGTGTGGAACATTTTGAAGAGTATTGATATTAGCTCTTCTTTGAAATTCTGGTAGAATTCTGTGCTGAAACCATCTGTTCCTAGGCTTGTTTTGGATGGGAGACTTTTGATAAATACTTCTCTTTCCTTAGGGGTTATAGATCTATTTAAATTGTTTATCTGGTCTTGATTAAATTTTGGTATGTAGTTCCTATCCATATTGCTGTCCATTTCCTTAAATTTTCCAATGGAGTATAGGTTTTTGAAGTATGACTTGGTGATTCTCTGGATTTCCTCAGTGTCTGTTGGTATGTCCCTCTTTTCATTTCTGGTTTTGTTAGTTTGGATATTATCTCTCTGTTTTTTGATTAGTTTGGATAAAAGTTTGTCTATCTTGTTGATTTGCTTGAAGAACCAACTCTTTGTCTCATTGATTCTTTTTATTGTTTTCTTTGTTTCTATTTTATTGATTACAGCCCTCAGTTTGATTATTTCCTTGTATCTACTTCTCCTGGGTAAGTTTGCTTCTCTTTGTTTTAGAGCTTTCAGGTGTGCTGTTTAGTTACTAGTGTGAGATTCTCCAGGTTCTTTATGTAGGCACTTTGTGCTATGAACTTTCCTCTTAGCACTGCTTTCAAAGTGTCCCATAAGTTTGGGTATGTTGTGTCTTCATTTTCATTGAATTCAGGAAGCCTTTAATTTTTTCTTTATTTTTCCCTTGATCCAAGGGTGATTCACTTGGGTACTGTTCAATTTCTATGAGTCTGTGGGCTTTCTGTAATTAGTGTTGTTGAATTCTAACTTTAAACCATGGTGATCCAATAAGATATAGGGAGGTATTCCATTTCTTTTTGTATCTGTTGGGGTTTGCTTTTGTGCCAAGTATGTGGTTGATTTTAGAGAAGGTTCCACGAGGTGCTGAGAAGAAGGTATATTCTTTTGTGTTTGGGTAGAATGTTCTATAGATGTCTATTAAACCCATCTGAGTTATAACATCTGTTAGCTTCTTTATTTCTCTGTTAAATTTCTATCTGGCAGTCCTGTCCAGTGGTAAGAGTAAGGTGTTGAATTCTCCCACTATTAGTGTGTGGGGTTTGATGTGTGATTTAAGCTTTACTAACGTTTCTTTTAGAAATGTAGGTGTTCTTGAATTTGGGTCATAGATGTTCAGAATTGAAACTTCATGTTGATGGATTTTTTCCTGTGATGAATAAGAAATTTCTTTCTTTATCTCTTTTAATAATTTTATTTTGAAGTCTATTTTCTTAAGATAGATACACCCGCTTGTTTCTTAGGTCCATTTGATTAGAAAGTCTTTTCCCAACCCTTTACTCTGATGTAATGTCTGTCCTTGAAGTTGAAGTGTGTTCCTTGTATACAACAGAAGGATAGATCCTGTTTTCATACCCATTCTGTTAGCCTGTATCTTTTTATAGGTGAATTGAGTGTATTACTATTAAGAGATATTAATGATCAGTGATTGTTAATTCCTGTTATTTTGGGTTTTGGTGGTGGTGATGTTATTGTGTTTCCCTTTTTTGGCTTTTGATTGTGTGGGATTATCTATTGCCTGTGTTTTTGTGGGTGTAGGTAACTTCCTTAAATTGGATTTTTCTTTCTAGTACTTCCTATAGTACTGAATTTGTGATTAGGTATTGTTTAAATCTGGTTTTGTCAAGGAATATCTTGTTTTCTCCATCTATAGTGATTGAAAGCTTTGTTGGGTATAGTAGTCTGGTCTACTGCTGTGGAAATTCCTTCAGCCAATAGTCTTTAAGATACTGGCCCACTTTGGGCATGGTCAAATGTACTATACATTCAGATGCATGGCCTCTTGGCTGCTGGATTTGCTTCTTGGTCCTCGCTCATGCAGAGGATTGTTGATCTGTGTGTCTACCCCTAAATAAAGAAACCTTTATAATACTCCATTCTGAGCTAGTGTGCGACTATTTTATTATCATCTACAACAGACTGGGACTTAGTGTGAAGCATCTGCTGTAGATGATAATAAAACAGTGTGGCATCTGTGGCCTCTTAATGTCTGCAGAATTTCTATTCAGGACCTTCTGGCTTCTCAGAGTTTTCATTGAGAAGTCACGTATAATTTTGATAGGTCTGCCTTTATATGTTACTTGGCCTTTTTCCTTTGCAGTTCTTAATATTCTTTCTTTATTATGTATGTTTAATGTCTTGATTATTATGTGGCAAAGGGACATTTTCTTCAAACAGTCTATTCAGTGTTCTGTAAGTTTCTTGTGCATTCATAGGTATATTCTTCTTTAGGTTGGGAAAGTTTTCTTCTATGATTTTGTTGAATATTTTTTTGTGTGCTGGACTTCTTTTCCTTCTCTATCCCTATTATTCTTGGATTTGGTCTTTTCATGGTGTTCCAGATTTTCTAAATATGTCATGTTAAGAATTTGTTGGATTTAATATTTTCTCTGACCAACAAATTTATTTCCTCCATCGTATCTTCAACACTTGAGATTCTTTCTTCCATCTCTTGTATTAAGTTGGTTATGTTTGTATCTGTAGTTCGTGATCATTTACCCAGAGTTTTCCATTTCCAGAATTCCCTCAGTATGTGCTTTCTTTCTTTCTTTCTTTCTTTCTTTCTTTCTTTCTTTCTTTCTTTCTTTCTTTTCCATACAGTTTATTGTGCATAATAAATGAAGGTTGTCATAGTACATAATTTTAACTATGCTGTATAATTTTAAAACTCAAGTTTTAACCTGAATGTGTGTATATATATATAATAGCATCTTCTTTATTTGCATTTTATTTTTTATTTTAAAATAATCTTTTCTCATTTTACATACCAATCCCAGTTCCCACTCCCTCCCCTGCTCCCACCACCCCCACATTCCTCCCACCTCATCCACTCCTAAGTGTTGCAAGAGGCCCGCGGGCTTGCTTTTGGTCCCAGCGGCCACCCGGCTCCCGCCGCCCAGTGCCTGGCTAGCTTATACCCGAAATAATTACATGGAAGCTGTATTCATTTAAATACTGCCTGGCCCATTAGCTCTAGCCTCTTGTTGGCTAACTCTCACATATTTGCTTAACCCATTTCTAATAATCTGTGTGTCACCACAAGTTGTGGCTTACCGGAAATATTCAGCGTGTCTGACCTGGCAGCTTCATGGCGGGCAACTCTCTCTCACTCTGTCCCCTTCCCAGTATCCTGTTCTCTTTCCCTGTCTATCTAAGTCCTGCCCTATCAAAAGGCCAAGGCAGTTTCTTTATTAACCAATAAAAGCAAGCCAAATACAGAAGGGCCCTCCTATACCACCTAAGAGAGGGTAAGCCTTCCCATGGAGGGTTAGCAAGTCTGGGACATCACTTTGAGACAGGACCAAGACCCTCCCCTCTATGTTTAGGCTGAGCAAAGTATCCTTCCAAGGAGAATGGGCTTCAAAAATCCAGTTCAAATACTAGCGATAAATTCTGGTGCCACTGCCAGTGACCCCCCGCCTCCGAGACTGGCCCTTCGACACACTGTCACCCAGATTTAGAGGGCCTAGTTTGGTCCTATACAAGTTCCCCTGCTGTCAGTCCAGAGTCAGTGAGATCCCACTAGCTCAGGTCATCTGTTTCTGCAGGTATCCCCATCATGGTCTTGACCTTTTTGATCATATAATTGCTTTTCCCTTTCTATGATGGGACTCCAGGAAATTGGCCCAGTGCTTAACGGTGTATCGTTTGTGTTTTATTTATTGCCTCTATTTCAGTTTTCAAGTCTTGAACCATTTCCTCTACCTGTTTGATTGTTTTTCTGGACTTTCTTTAAGGGATTTGTTAATTTCTTCCAATTTTTTTGTTTTCTTTTCCTCCACTTCTTTAAAGGAATTTTCATTTCCTCTTTAAGGGCCTCTGTCATCTTTATAAAGTTATTTTTAAGCTTATTTTCTTCATCTACATTGGGATAGTCAGGCCTTGCTAGTGTAGAAGCACTAGTTTCTAGTGGCACTGTATTACTCTTTATGTTGCTGAATGTATCCCTTTCTTTCTTTCTTTCTTTCTTTCTTTCTTTCTTTCTTTCTTTCTTTCTTTCTTTTCTTTTCTTTTTCTTTTTTTGAGACTGGGTTTCTCTGTCCTGGAACTAGCTCTTGAGACCAGGCTCATCTCAAGTTCACAGAGATCCACCTACGGCTGCCTTCCATTGCTGGGATTAAAGGCATGTGCCACCACTGCCCAGCTGTTAAATGTATTCTTACATGGTTGTCTACCCATCTCTTCCTCCAATGGATGCAAGTGGGGTCTGTGTTTCAGGGGTCCCTCTTCCTCCAATTGGTGCAGGTGGGGCCTGTGGGTGAGGTGGTTGCTCTTTCTCCAAGTGAAGACAAGGCCATGCCTCTGGTGGTGCTCTGGGTGGTTGGTTCTGCAGGTGTAGGCAGGGCCAAGGCTCTGGTGGTCACAGATGCAGTGGAGGATAGTTGGGAGAATTGGTGAGGCTGCTCCCGGGTCTCTGGGGCTTTGATAGGTTGGGATAAGGCACAGAATGTGCCTCTGGGTCCTCCAGCTGGGAACCCAGATATTCACCTCTCCTGGTGGAGTCAGGTCCAAGGCTCTGATCCCTAAATTTCTCCTGTTTCCCAGGAACACTAGAGAGGGAAGCATTATGCCCATTTTTAAATGCAGTTCATAAGTAGGTTGTAAGATAAGAGACGGAAAACACATTGGCACTCAGAGTTCTTAAACTCTCAGAGTTGCATAAGTTAGTACCCTTTGCATCTCAAAAAGACTTAGCCTCTAATAAGCAAATGAATTTTTGTGCCTTCCTCCTCTTACTACATCTCTTTTAACATGACTAAGTCACATGTAGGATATTCCAAGTCTTAAATATGTTTTATTCCTTTGGATAGGAGAGCTGATATGCATACATATCAGACATGCTTCTATCTTTGGTTTGCTCGACACAGCACAGTGCAGAATTGTTCTGCTCCACTCTGTGGTTTGTATCACACCCACTGTTGTACTAATTAAATTAAAACCATGCCATATGTCAATAGAAGAAAGATTTTACTATAATATGAAATAAAGTTTTCTACCATAGAGGTGACTCTATCCAGCTATTGAGTCTCACCTAAGTATACTTTTCAGTAAAACTAGTCTATGTGAAAGCACATTTGTTATTGACTAGTCAGATATCCTCTCTGATTGTTGGACTACTATGTACCAAGACTTTCTCTGTCCTACCAGCTCCCAAATAATGAGATGGAGACTTGTTACTAATTATGAAAATTCTTCCTAATGCTTAGGTTTGTTCCTAACTAGCTCTTATAACTAAAATTAACCCATTTATATTAATCTATGCTCTGCCATGTGGTTCATGGCTGTTCCCTTTCTTCTTCTACATCTTGTTTGCTTTGTGTCTCCTGATGTCTCTGCCTCTCTTCTTCCCAGATTCCTCTCTGTTCCTGGAAGTCATGCTTATACCTCATGCCTAACTATTGGGCAATCACACCAATACATCTTTACATAGTATAAAAATACCCCACAACGTCTCCCCTTTTTGTCTAAATAAAAGGAAAGCTTTTAATAGTAACATAGTAAAAATTATATGCAATAATAACAATTATCAGTTAAGAATTAAATTTACAGTATCCAGTCTATTTGAATTTGGCAAATTCAGAAAAATATCTCGGTTATCTATCCTATCTTTGTGAGTCCAGAGTTATATGCCTAATTTGTCTTCTACCCTCAATTGTATTACCAACCCAAAACTATCTTTTTAGACCTCAAAAACATTTTTGTAGATAACAACTTAAGCATTTATATCTCCTAACCTTACACACTTTATACCTCTTTTGTGAGTTTCTTTTTTGAATTCAGTAACAAGGAAAACTGTAATAATTTTTCTCATCTTTAACTCCATCAGAGATATGAGAAGGACATAATATTATCTGAGTAAACAGGAAGTGCAGAACAAGCAACTTCCAGAATTATAGAAACAGTTGGCTGTCTAGACAGTTACCCAAGTTTCATCTGGAACATTGAAGCATCAATCTCCTGCCTACAGGCCTAGAATATCTGATAGACTTTTTTATGAAGCAAGAATTTAGGACTCTCTTACCTTGTCTTGGCAAAGTTTGGCCGTCACTTTCTTTTGTGTCCTGCTTATCGAATTTGGAGAGCATACTGTCAGCAGTCAAGGCAAAGATAGGTTTTTGCCCAGATGGCTAGCTTTGCCACAGTGAGTGCAAACTCTATATGGTGGTTCTTCAGTGCCCATCATATTTTTTGAAGGAAATTGGTGCTTCCAGAAGCAGACATGTCTCACTGTTATGAAAAGCCTTATATTGTTAAAATATCTTAAATACCACATTATGTAGTTCCCTAAAGTGTTTGAAAACCACCAATTCACCTTAGCTATATCTCTGTTTAACCTTGAAAGTATACCTAACATGACTATAACTTTGATTGTTATAGATGACTAACTGCTAATCTGCATTTCTTAATTATACAGTACAGTTTTTTAAATGAGATGTATAGGTGCAAGAGTAGAAACATATATTGTATAAAAAAGTAACCTTAAAATTTTATCATTTATATAAAAATACATACCAATGTAAAATATTTGAGATTAATAGTTGTTTTTTAATTTAAAAATAGACTCAATAATCTACTCTTTTTTCCTACCATTCTTATATTTCCCCTTCTTTTAGAATACAATCCTAGAATCTAATCTCCTTTGTTTAGTTCCTCTCTTGCCATGACCAATACCAATTTGTAATCAACCGCCTTAAATGATGACAAACATCCACCAAATGACCAAAAATCCACCCACCCCACCTGTTGGGAATGTTGGTGTCATGTTCTTAAAAGTACTTCCTGTTGTTTGGGCACAATGGCCTCTTTAGGGGACTCTACGAAAATTGTGATAATGGTCTAGTCCTAGGAAAACTACCTGTAACATTTGTCATCCTGTTTGTGTAATGGGAAAGTACAGTGCTTACCTGAAGTCCTGGCTGGAGCAGTCTGTGAAGTTGGACCATCTTAGTTAGCAGCTTTCAAGTTGTTCTCAATGCAGAATTTTAAGAAAACTACAGCAGAAGCATTCTGAGAGGCTAGATCACCTGGTCTACTTGTTTTCATTGGTATCTTGTCCTTTATTTTCTGAAAAGATGCAAATTTTTAAAGGTAACACACATATCCATATTAACACAAGTATGGAAGGTGAAGTATGCATATGTCAGCTAAAGATTTTATTTTTTATGTTTAAGCAGGTAAAAGCAATCTGTCAATTCTATAAGTAGGTTTGGACTATATAGCCAAACCTGTATGTCATGAAGACTCTGTAGCCAACAAGATCTATCATGTCTTATCCAGTCTCAGAGCTGTTCCCTTATTAGAGGGATCAGCATACAGGTTATCTCTCTTACAGATTTTGGTTTATTTCTTTAGCTGAAATTTTTAGGATGTCATAATAGATCAAATCTGGTTTGTATTAATTTTGAAGGAATCCACAGCTTTCTGTTTCCTGTGGAGACAAAATTATGACCTTTCCCCCAACACAACACATTTTCTACTCTGGATTTCCATTCTAAAGCCAAGACATCCCTAAAGTATATAGGCTGGTTTAATTTAGCAGTCTCTTATAATCCAATGTCTCTCAGTAACTGTCATTAATGAAGCACTGTATATGGTCCAGACTCCTTGTGTTATAATATTTCTCATTCTTATATGGCTAATTTTTATTATTGCTTTACTCTTTCCTTAAAAATCTTATTATTTTAAACTTTTTTTCTATGACTGTTTATACAGTTTCTTTTCTTCAGCACCTAATCACCTTTTAAAGCATACTATAACCTGTGCAGAGGACTTTTCAGCATGGACCTGGACTTAGTAAATACCTGTAGTGTTTTTTGACCACATGAGTCAAGCTTAAAACCTGCCATAAGGCTATGCATATGGTGCTGGCCGGCTCAAGTTAGCAAGCAGCAGCAGGGAGCTGTGTCTCTGTGCATTTTTGAGGCCCACCTGAGAGACTGTACGAGTAGGAAGCCACATCTGGTTCTATGTTTGTGCGTTTCAAGCTTTTTTTATTCTTTCTCAGGTTCTATGTGGAAATCCATGCCCCCATTTTGGAGGCCGTATTTAACAGAACTTTCTCTGTTCTGCCAGCTTCCAAATAATGACACAGAGAGTTCTTATTAATCATGGAAGCTTGGCCTATAGTTTATTGCTTAGGCTTCTTCCTAATTATCTCTTATAACTAAAATTAACCCATTTATACTAGCCTAGATTTTGCCATGTGTCTCATGGCTGTTACCTCTCCTCTTGCACATCCTGCTTGCTCTGCATTTCCTGGAATCTCCACCTTAATTCTTCTCAGAGTCCTCTCTGTACCATAAATTCTTGCCTATGCCTCCTTCCTAGCCATTGGTCATACAGTTCTTTATTAGACCAATCACAGCAACACATCTTCTCACAGTGTACAAATATCCCATAGCACTACATGACTTGCCAAACTTTTGATCATTTTGAGCATCCTTGTGTCTTTCTTTTCTTCTCTTGTTTGGTTGCATCCATAACTGTTGCAATAATTTTAGTCATCACATCAAGTCATTTTATTCTTACATCCTTTGATCAAATATAAAATTTCTCTATGTCTCAGAGTGTAAATATTCATGATCTCAGCCCTGAGATTCCACATTCCTGTTAGTAGATGTTTATATAGTCTCCATTCAATGCTGTCCTACAAAGACAGCATTATAAATACCTAAATCCACATTCATCACCCAGAATTTGCTCCTTTTTTTTTTCTTTCTGTCCCTGAAGTCATCAGTAGAATTTACCAAGACCCTAAAGTTCAGAACTTCAGAGTTATTTTTCATCTTTAGCTGCTGTGACCTTAAATGCCATAATGTGTCGTTGATCTCAGGAGCCTCCTGCAAGGCTGCTTCCCTTTCCTCTTGTGGAATGGATTCCCCCATGGAAGCTTTCTGTGATGTATCTTTTTAGCGTCCACTCTGTGCATTACTGAAAGCTGCTTCCCCTCAGCTATCTGTGCTCATACACGGTTTCTCAAGGAAAACAGGGCAGCACATCCTAGTTCTTCAACTTTACCCTACTGCCCTACTTTCCTTATTTGCACTTCTGCTCTAGAAACAGCTCAAATAATATCACTTTTGCAATCAGCCTGGATATAGATTCTGTTCTGCCCCCTCCTAACCCATGCTCTGCCATGATAACCCTTCTCATCTGTGAAGAGGTGAAAATTTCAGTGCTCTGATGGCTGGAGTGAGACCATAAAGGCAGAAGGAATGCAGTCTTCAATCTCTGCACCACTAGCAGCTCTCCAACCCTTCCTCCTCTCGTTAGTTGTTAGGAGGGCAAAAGATCTGTACCCTTCCACCATTGCTTCTGGAACTTCTCTAACAGAAGTCCATCCTCCCTAGTTCTTTATCAGACTGTCACTCAGACATCAATTCTCAGAAGTCTAAATAAAGAAGGGGTGTTTATTTCAACCTTTAAAAGAAGGATTAAGGATGCTGCTTGTTGGCAGAATGCTTGCATAGTATTGCCAGGCCCTGGGATCCATCCATGATAGGCAAAAATATCTATCTATCTATCTATCTATCTATCTATCTATCTATCTATCTATCTATCTATCTGCTATCTGCCTATCTACTAATCTATCTGTTTATCTAAATAAGAGAACCAAAGTGAATTTTGAGAAATGATCATTGAAAGAAGTGTTCTTGAACATTATATTGGTTACTTTTCTATTACTGTGATAAAATACCGTGACTGAGGCACCTTATACAGAAAAGCCTTTAACTGAGTTTTTAGTTTTAGAAGATTAGAGTTCATGATAGCAGGGCAAGGGCATGACATCAGGAACATCTGTGAGCTCACATCTTGAGCAACAAACAGAAGGCAGAGAAAGTACACTGGTAATGCCCTAAGACTTTTGAAACCCCAAAGCTAGGTCTTGGTGTCACTGCCCTTCTAACAAGGCTCCACCCCTTAATCCTTCCCAAAATAGTTCTACCCCTGTTGACGGAGTGTTCAGACTTGTGAGCCTATGGGCCCATTTTTCAAATCACTACAGACATAATAACTTTTATAAAAGTTCTTAAAAGAGATTTCTATTTCTTTCCTAGTACTTAATTTAGTTGAAGATTAGGCTTCTGAGGCCTGAGTAAGAACGTGTAAGAGACTCTTCACCAGATCTACTACTCAACAGACAGAATCAATTCTACCCATTTTAGCAGATGGCAGAACAACTTATTTCAAAAATCCATGCAAATAGACTGTGTGCCAGTTTCACTTTGCATAGATCATTCTAGTATGAGACTTTCCCTTCTTCATGGGCTTTGAAACAATTTTCCTTCAAATAACCGTGGATGGAAGTTTGTTCCCTGACAATGCTCAGGAGCCATAGCTCCAGAGAGAAGTGAAGTCATATATCATTTTCTTCTTCTTCTTTTTTAATTTTTTGTTCACACTCATGCTCAGGAAATGGTTCTGAGTGAGTGCAAAGTATACATGTTTCTTAGGGCAAATGGGTTTTATATTTATGGCACTTTGTGGGGAGCTCAAAATAAAAAGAACGTTGGTGAGAGGACTAGGAAATGGTTGGTAACAGCACATGCCATTATCATTCATGAATAGTGGTGGCCAAATTTTCCCACTTTTCTTTTGGTTTCCAAAACACGCTACCTTAATTTTTAATTGGGCAAAGAATGTCAGTGATGTGGAGAAAAGGCACATCCCTCTTTTTGACATTAAGTGGTAATTACAAGGAAAAGAAATTATTTTTGCAGATGTCTTCCCCTGGTTGTTTTTTCTATTTGCATATAAATGACCTCCTGTCCTTTCCCTACTTTTCCCCTAATGAGGAGGACAATGAGGATTTGAAGTGCCAGTTGCAGTTCGTTAAGGAAGAAGCTGCCTTGATGAGAAAGAAAATGGCCAAGATTGATAAGGAAAAGGACCGATTTGAGCACGAACTCCAAAAGTACAGATCTTTCTATGGGGACCTGGACAGTCCTCTACCCAAAGGAGAAGCTGGGGGACCTCCAAGCACGAGGGAGGCGGAGCTCAAGCTGCGGCTGCGGCTGGTGGAGGAAGAGGCTAACATCTTGGGCAGGAAAATAGTGGAACTCGAGGTGGAGAACCGTGGCCTGAAGGCGGAACTGGACGACCTGAGGGGCGATGACTTCAATGGCTCGGCCAACCCCCTCATGAGGGAGCAGAGCGAGTCCTTGTCAGAGCTGCGACAGCACCTGCAGCTGGTGGAAGACGAGACCGAGTTGCTGAGGAGGAACGTGGCCGACCTGGAGGAGCAGAACAAACGCATCACTGCGGAGCTCAACAAGTACAAGTACAAGTCCAGCGGCCATGACAGCTCGAGGCACCACGACAGCGCCAAGACCGAGGCTCTGCAGGAGGAGCTGAAGGCAGCGCGCCTGCAGATCAACGAGCTGAGCGGCAAGGTCATGCAGCTGCAGTACGAGAACCGCGTGCTCATGTCCAACATGCAGCGCTACGACCTAGCCTCACACCTCGGTATCCGTGGAAGCCCCCGCGACAGTGACGCAGAGAGCGATGCGGGCAAGAAGGAGAGTGACGATGACTCCCGGCCTCCCCATCGTAAGCGAGAAGGGCCTATTGGTGGCGAGAGCGACTCCGAGGAAGTACGGAACATCCGCTCGCTCACGCCCACCCGCTCCTTCTACCCTGCACCCGGTCCCTGGCCCAAGAGCTTCTCGGATCGACAGCAGATGAAGGACATCCGCTCCGAGGCCGAGCGCCTGGGCAAGACCATCGATCGGCTCATCGCAGACACGAGCACCATCATCACTGAGGCGCGCATCTACGTGGCCAACGGGGACCTATTCGGACTGATGGATGAGGAGGACGACGGCAGCCGCATCCGGGAACACGAGCTGCTCTACCGCATCAACGCGCAGATGAAGGCTTTCCGCAAGGAGCTGCAGACCTTCATCGACCGCCTGGAGGTGCCCAAGTCTGCGGATGACCGCGGCGCCGAGGAGCCCATATCCGTGAGTCAGGTACAGTTCTGCCTTTTGCGAGCCATGGCGATGGCGAGGCTGGCCTGTGGAGCTGCAGTCCCTCGTGGGGCATCTCCAACCCCGACTTCCACAACTCACCATAGGGAAGTTCCATCTCACAGCCTTGCCGGGCTTTGAAACCCGGAAATGCACCTCTGTTTCCACACTGTGTTCCACCAGGCAGAGGGTCCCAAAACCCGATAGATCATTGACAATTACTTATTCCTGTTCTATTTGAAGGGGAAATTCAACACTGAAACAATCAGGTTTTGTGTGATGCCTTGCAGATTTTTAATGCATATTATCAGTTTAAAAGGTCAACATTTTTCAGTATTTCCCTCAATAAAGGTCCTCAATATTTGGGGGTTGTGAGTAAGGTCCAAATTGAGGTTAAGATTATTTTTAAAATTTGGCTAAATAAACCGGGGGAAGTGTTGAACACCTTAAATCTCAGGACTTGAGTGAAGTAGAAGCAGGTGGATCTCTGTGATTCTAGGCCCACAGGGCTGATAGTGAGACGCTGTCTGAAATTTTTTTTCTGATTAAACAAAACTAATCGATACTCCTGCTAAATGTACAAATTGGTAGTAAGGAGACACGATCTTGTCTGTGTCCAGAGCTCTATGGATGAGACACATACAAGCTATCCCCTTACCTAAGTTGAAGTAACACGGTGTTTATTTCTAGCTGAGTATCATCATTTCAATAGTGGAGATCCCACGGCGAGAAGTTTGTAGCATAGCTTTAAGGCAATACTAATTCAAAGAAATAATAATAAGTATTCCAGCACAGGGGAAAGCAGCATTTCCCTCCTGCCTTGTAGAGGCTTACCGGATGAATGGGACCCAGCAGCTTTGGCCAGGTATGGTGGCCATTGAAAGATCAATGCATTTTGTTCACGCTAACCACATAAAAGATCTTTATGGAGCCAAGCAGGCAGTACCGTCCCTTGCAGCAGCCTGATGTCCTATATCCATTGGAGAACCCACCTAAGTACAACAGCATGCATGGCTTTGAACACACTCGAGACACTGACGTTTAAAACCCAGTTTCCGCGCAGCAGCATGTTAGTAGATTACTTGCCTGCTGACCACAGCTAGAGAACTGGCAGCCCACCGCTTACTTTGCATGTTGCTATGCTTTGCTGCAGGGGGCGGGGGGTGGGGGGATTATAATGGAATCTATTGGCTTTCAGAATGTTAAATGTTACTCTCTATTTCTATTTAGTATGTTTTGTTACTAGCTTTGGTTTTCATTTGGCAGGTTTCTGAATACCAAGCATGTGGTGTTATCTGCTACACTGTGTGGGGAGGGAGGATATAGAAATATATATCAGAAGGAGAGAAAGTGCTGTTTATAATAAAGTATTTTAAGAACTTGCAGATAGAGGCCTAATGGGGGAGTATCTTTATTTTTAGGTTGAGTCAGTGCTTTGATAAGTTGATGTGAAGATAAGGTTTAAAATGATGATTAATTAGCTCTTCTCCTTGTCTCCTTCCCAGATGTTCCAGCCGATCATTTTACTTATTCTCATCCTTGTATTATTTTCATCACTTTCTTACACAACAATATTTAAACTTGTCTTCCTTTTTACACTGTTTTTTGTACTGTAAATCTTTCCCCATTTATCATTCGTTGTAGTGTTTTCAGTTGTTTTATTTTGTCCACTCTTCAAGACAAGACATACAAGAAGTATCATTTCTGTAGTAACCGATGCTGTAAAAACACTGAAGACTGCATATCTCTGTAAAAAGCCACAACTCACCTTAAACTGTCAAATTCAATAGAAAACCCCAGCGACCAAAAGGTTTCAGGTAAGGAAAAGAAAGTGTAGCAGACTTTTGTGTAAATCATTTTCTCTTTTTCGTTTATATTCATTTTGTTCTTTTAATTCCTAATTGACAGGCTAACTCTAAAAAAATGGACTGTCTATAATTAATTCCTAGGAACTGAGTATTAATTCAAACCTGTAAATGTTTAAATTAGTCACATTTTCAAAAATCATGGACTCATTAAGTATAAGTAAATGTAGGTGGTTTATAAATTATCTGATTATATGGATTTATGAGTGCAATGTTACTTGTGTTAGACCATAAAGAGAAGGTCCTTGTCCAATGAATACCTGTAAAAATAATATGGTAAATGATGAACTGTCGCGCTCTTGGAAAGTAAATAATATGTTCTGAAACTGTCACATTTTGTCTTCAGAGACGTGTTTGGAAGCATGAGTCAAACTGATCTTTTAGTTTAATAACTAAATAGGCACCCTCCATTCAATTTATCCTACTTCCCTTTAAATTAGCAATATCTCCATGAAGATATTGCTGACCTTGCTGCTGGGAGTCCTTTCTTCTATGAAAAATTGTCTCGACAGCAGAAAATATGCTAGCAACTTGGCATGAGAGACATCTTAAGAAGGGAAATAAATACAGTGTCTAGAATTTTCTTGAGTTACAATCTAAACCCAGTGGTATAGTTCCAGTGGAGCTACTCTGTAAACCTAAATTTACTTTGGTGAGCCCTAGCATCCCTGTCTTGCTGTCTATACCTAAGGTCGCCTGGGTGAACTCTACATATCAAAGATTCTACACTGTCCATCTTGTTGGTAGTTTACCCACTGGAATCCTGGTATACCTAGAAATTCCAGCACTCGACACAGAGTGGTACATGCGTGTGGCATCAATACTGCGGAAGCTAAGACAAATGGATTGTGAGTTCAAGGTCAGCTTGAGCTATCTAGCCAGACCTCAAGAAAAAAGAATAAGAAAAATCATATAGTCTTCTCAGTTCACATATTGGTCAGTGGATGTGAAAATCTGTGATAAAATGTGAAGTACCTTGACCACAGGAAAAAGATACAAGGGGAATGTTTTCCAGTTAGAGATGTGTACATTGGCCTTTGGCATTCCAAAGACTTCATCTGCAGAAGAATGTTTTCCCTCATCTCCTACAGCTCCATTTCTCCTAGGATATTAGCTTTGGGGTTTGTTTGTTTGTTTGTTTTGCTAGGGTTCAGTTGGTAAGAAAATTTGCTACAAAAATATGAGAACTCCAGTTCAGTTCCCCAGAGACCACAAGAAGTAATGCACATGGGGAGTGGAGATGGGGCAATAAGGAGGGAAGTGTTAGAGGACCACATTCACCATCTTCCTCTGGCCTCCACTTGTGTATGCAACTGCATACTCACATGCATACAGTACCTACACACACCACTACCACACACACACACCACATACATATACACAAAATTCCCCTCTTAACTCCATAAGTACAAGTACCTGCACACTCTCATGCATACAGTACTGCATACACCACATACCACACACACACATATACATACTCACACACATTATACATACATACACACAACATTCCCCTCTGAACTCCATAAGTACAAGTACCTGCACATTCCCATGCATACAGTACCTACACACCCACCACAGATACACACTACACCCCCAACACACTACACACACTTAAATTTAGAAAAATTTACAGTAGTCGAAAAGTTCCATTTAATATCTATTATCTTTAATATCTGCTATTACTATCTATTATCTTTGTCTTTGCTCGGGATTCTTTTTCTGTACTTTGTTTGTTATAATTGTCTCTGAAGAAGGGGAAAAGGCATTGTCTGATGAATGGTTTACTAGCAGTTGGAATCAGATTTTGTTTGATTGGTTTTTTCCCTTTGGTTTTTCAGTGTTAGTAGTGAAACCCAGAGTCTTCTATCTGGCAGACAAATGCTCTACCATAGAAATATATGTCCAGTCACATTTAGCTTTTAATCTTGAAATTCAAACGTCTAAATTTTGGGTAGGCTTTCAGGAGAAAAGAATAAAGAAAGGAAAAAAAATTCTATGCTTGGTTGAATTGGTAGCACAAGCCTGCAATCATAGAGATGGGGAGACGCAGACACATGCAATGGCAAATTTGAAGTCAGCTTGGTTCACGCTTTGAGAGTCTGACTCAAAATGTATGGCAGCACACACCTCAAAACCCCAAATCTGTCTGCTGGATTTTTGATAATATTCTGATCCTCAACCTCAATGAAACTGAACATAAATGTTTAAGTGTTGAAATTGAAATTTACCTGAAATGTCTGTGGCACGTGGGGCACGAGATTCCATAACCAAGCAGGGTTTCTTAGCTAATTGTGGAGCCTCTGCAAATGCATGAGAGTGCTTCAAGATGGCACAATGACTGGGAGTTCTCTACAGTGCTGGCACCATTTTTGAAAGATGGGGTTAGAGCTAGAGGTGGGGTATGCCTTTAATCCCAGCACTTAGGAGGCAGAGGCAGGTGGATCTCTGTGAGTACGAGGCCAGCCTGGTCTACAAAGTGAATTCCAGGACAGCCAGAGCTACATAGAGAAACCCTGTCTCAGAAATAAAAAAAAAAAAGATGAGATTTTGAGGCTGAAGAAAAGTCTTAAAGCACTCAATGCTCTTGCGGAGAAGCTAGGCTCTGTTCACATCACCCAAATAGCATCTCATAACTGTCTTTCTGCAGTTCCAGCTCTAGGGGCCCCGATGTCCTATTCTGGCCTCTCCCAGCGACACAAGCCACAATCATATTCACATAGATATGAAGGCAGACAGTCATACACATAAAAAATGAATTTTCACAAAGAAAATCTCTCTTCACTAATGCAATTTCTCAAAACTAACAAAATCAAAGAAGACATAAGAAATACTAATGTAATGGAAAGGAGAACCAAGAGGAATAGAATGTGAATACATAGTCATGAACTTTACAGATAACTAGATGTGTACGGTAAGACAAACCCTCACAATGATTCAACATGCTGTAACAAAAAAAAATCTGTAGGCTTTTCTTAAAGTTACTGGAAATATCTGTGGTGGTAGTGAAAGTACTTCAGCAATGAGTTGTGCTAGTTGAGATAGCCAAATAACATTGCCTTTAGATATCTTTTTGGCAGTCACGCTTATCCTGGCCACAGCAGCATTGATGTGAATGCCTTGCACTCCTATTTGTAAAAAAGATTTTATTTATTAGATATTCAGTGCTCTGCCTTGCATGTAACCTTGCAGGCCAAAAGAGGGCACCAGATCTCATTATAGATGGTTGTGAGCCACCATGTGTTTGCTGGGAATTGAACTCAGATCCTCTGGAAGAGCAGTCAGTGCTCTTAACCTCTGAGCCATCTCTCCATCTCCTCTTGGACTGATTTTTATACAAGAATTTTATGTAACCATTACTTCCCAGCCACACCTTCCCTAGATAGAACTCTCATAACATGCTGGGACGGGGGCAGCAGACTGAAACTGGATAGTTATGACTACTCCTGCATATTCTGGGGGCTTTGCATTCCCTCTGACAGCATCTCTAAACTTGAGAATGCAGATTTACTGTACCAGTGAGTTCTAAGAAAGTTATTTCTAACTCCGACCTATCGACTGTCCAGCCTGTTTTCTACTTGTGCTTTAGAAATATACACACACATCACACATACACACACGCACACACACATCACACACACAGGCATACACAATCAAACTGATGTGTAAAGAGTGCAGCAAAGTCAGAATTCCCTGTCTCAAAGGGCGAGCATCATGCTGGTGAGCTAGAGAGTGACCTCAGAAAACTACCAATGAAGTGGCCTTTCTCTGATCTTCTTATAACTTGAGGCTCTTCGGTGGGAACCTAGTACCTAGAATTGGGAAGAGAATGAGAAAAGATGGTGCCCCAGACCTGTGAGGAGTTCCTAGTTCCTCCTTCTCCTCAGCATCTCCCTTCACCACCACAAACTCTTCCCCACTCATGCCTTTGACCTCATTGCTGCACTATTTTCGTTACTTTGTTCAGTGAACCATTATTTTATTTTTGCTAATTTTAAATGATCAACATTGCAAAATCTCACAGATGTTAAGGCAAAGAATATTCTATTCTCATGTTCAAAGCTATGCTATTTAAATGTAATGCTGGAAAACATTTTGTAAAGCAAAGTTTATTAAAAAGATTCCCTTCTATGGCAAATTCTTGGGCCAAGGAACAAGAGTCTTTGTTAATTTAGCCTAGGTTTGAGAAAAACAGAAATCTGCTCAGTTATTTTTAAATAAAAATGACTGAAACTCATTAAATAATGAAAATTTTGGTGCTGATCCAGGAATGCGCAGTTTATGTGGATGGACTGGGATGTGGCTATTTAATTATCTGCCACTGAAGTTTGGAATGTCAGCCTGGCAGCTTAGCCTTAACCCCCAAAGTCTATGCACTGTTTTAGCTAAATTCTCATAGCGCTATGGCCCAGTCTCACCTGGTGAAATCTGGTGCCCTAACTGATTGTAGGGAGTGAACAGGAAGTGGCGAAGGGTTAAATTGAAATGTGAGAAAAGTCAGCTGTTCATTAAAATAATTTTGGATTTTGGTACAATTGAAAAACAGTATCCATAAAGATGTCTTCTAGAGCCCTCATTACAAGTCAGAAGGTAGAGTAAGATAAGCTGTTTTGTATCTGTTTGCCATCTGCTTTGGGGTAGGTGAGATGGTTCCATACACATGTTGGTGAAACTAACACCTTATCAGTGTGTCCCAGTATTCTCATGACACTTGTAAGACTTCAGAGAGAAACAGCAGAAGAACAAGTCATGTCCCATATGCCCTGTGATGAATGCAGTAGCTTCCCACATACTTTTAAATAGTGCTTTTGTGTCACTAGTTAGGAGGCAGGAGATAATGGTGGCTCCTTTTCATGATGGCCATTCTGAAAGGTTATAGATGCAGATTATTCCTGCTATGTCCCTAGTACATTCCTTCCATGACTTCTATGCTTGAAAGTTTATGTCTCTCTATCGGTCTGTCTGTCTTTCTATCCATCCATCCATCATCTATCTATCTATCTATCTATCTATCTATCTATCTATCTATCTATCTATCTATCCCTACACACACACACATACACACACACATACATAAATATGCATACACAGGTGGTGTGGGACAATGGTCTGTATTCTGTCAATTATATTTTAAATAAACGCTGATTGGCCAGTAGCCAGGCAGGAAGTATAGGCGGGACAACCAGATAGGAAGTAGAGGCGGGTCAAGGAGAACAGGAGAATTCTGGGAAGAAGGAAGTCCTAGTGTGCAGTCCTGTCCCAGCCACAGAAGAAGCAAGATGTGACTGCCCTGCCAAATAAGCTACCGAGCCACATGGCTAATACAGATAAGAATAATGGGCTAATATAAGTTGTAATAGTTAACAAGAAGCTTGAGCTAATAGGCCAATCAGTTTATAACTAATGTAGACCTATGTGTGATTTCTTTGGAACTTAACAACTGTGGGAACCGGGTAGGACAGAAAACCTCAGACAACACACAGGGAGATACACACATATATATGTACATATAAGGTCTTTTGTATATTAATCCAAAAACTCATTTCTATGTATAGTTTGTCATTAATTTCATGACTATAGTTTTTGCTGTTATTTTTAAAAACATCTTCTGCCATTTCATATAGTATTAACTCGTGAACAGAAAAATACCACACTTTTAAAATATATCAGTTATTTAAAATTTCCCAAGTAGAGTTTTTACATGGCAAAGTACCAGAACTAATTTATTCTGGAGTTCAGTTGATCCCTTAGAATCTCAGCACTTTCGTTTGGAGGTATATCTTCTACTGGGGTCAGGGCTACACACGGAGGGCCTTCCCATTGTTCTCAGTTGCTTGGATTCTTTCTTGAAGAAAAGCTACAGCGAACCAGGCAAAGGAGAGAGTTGGAGAGAAGGGAGCATCTCTCCAATGTTGGACATCACAGTTTTGCTGTGGAAAGACACTGCAGGAGATAAAGTCATGTCTCTAATCATACTTCTGACTTTAGAAAAAAAATGAAATTGATTCCAAAATAGCAACTTGTTTGAAATTACTGAATTTTTAGGAATCAGGTAGATTCAAAATATTACAGTGGGTTTCGAATAACTGCATTAGAAAAAGCAAAGCTATCGGAATATGTTTGTGCAAATCATTTCAAAGGCATGAAGAACCACAGTACACTATCAGGATCAGACACGGACTCTTTGGCCGGTATACTAAGTGCCTACTGTATACAGGCACCGAAGTATCTCTCTACTGAATATCACAGCTTTCTAGTCTCTCTTTCTTTATGGATATCTGAGACATTTGCAAACAAGCATCCCTTCAGAGCATTATGTTTCCAAGTTCTCACGGACTCCCTGAGAGGCCTCTGCCTTGGGGACCGAGTCTGGCAGCTGTAGAAGTCCTCTGAGTCCATTAGGTCCGTATGTTACCCTGACGTGTGACACCAGGCCTCTCTTTCATCATTATGACTTTCTCACCAACAATGCCACAATTCTCACTGTCCATAATGGCCTTAAAGTCTAACTCCCACCCCTGCTTCTTCCTTTCCAGCCTTTGCTTCTTTTTTTCACCCATGAACTATAAATGAAACAGGTAAGTACCCCAAGTTCCCGTCAGTACTTAGGTTAGTTTGTTCCTTCCGGTCTTTCTGCATGGCAGTGTGGGTCTCCTTTTCTGTGCCAGTTGTGAAGAGCCAGCACGTGGCTTCCCATATCGTTACCATTTAGCAGTATACAGGCTTGTCCTCCGAATTTACCAGCAAAGAGAAGTGGCTCAGGGTCGCCCTCTTGTGGTGAATACTGAATAAATAACTTTAGCAGAGTCCATTATTTTGATTCTACAGTCACAATAATAATATAATGAGATGCTAAAAACAAAATTTAAAACTTAAAGGAAGGCCTTTTTCTAATTTTGAGTAGCACATATTTCTCAAATGTTGCGTTTTTTACTCAGAATTCAGACCAATACTAAAAATAAAATCTGATAGTTGAAGGTGTTTCTTTGAACTATTTCTTATATCTGGAAGAGCCTATATAGAAGCTCCATCACAGATCTGCTTGGCTGAAATATCTATCGACATGTCACCAGACCTCAGAATAGAAGAAACAGCCAGCATCCCATGACTCTAGGGAAAAACATCCAACACTGGAAAAATAGTGCACTAGACGAAATGTAATATTCTAAGTATGTAACTTTGAAGGAAAAAATATTCTTGGTGTAGCTGTCCTGACTTTTACTCAGAATCAGAACCCCATATGCATCAGGTTCATTTTTATTCTGTTAACACACACTTAAAACTCTGTTCTTCTGTGATGCAGAGAGCTTAAGACTACACTTGACAGGGGGTAGGGGGAAAGCAGAAGCCTGGACATCCATTCTGGATGATCAGATTGAAAAAAATCAAAATAGGGCAATGCTCCAGCTTTTGTATGAAGTTCGATATAAATTTCTGAGCAGCGTGACCTCTGGCTGGCTGTAACACTGAACTGAACCCCTGGGCGGAATGCTGTCCTTAACTACATGGGAGAGAAGGTTCCCACATCTGTCTATTTGTCTGTTGGTTCATTTCCCAGATGTGAAGAGTCATGCTGCAGACCCCATTTCTGGGACTCTTCTCGAGGTGACAGTTTCTGAAGTGCACGGACTTGTCTTATTCGTCAAGTCCCCACAGTCTGAGCTGGGACGTCGTGGCTTCTCATCAGTGTTTTTTTTTTTTTAAGTGAAATTTTAACTGAAATATATCCCAGTTCTCTCTTCCTTAAAAACTAGAAGCACATTACTTATAGTATGGCCTCTAACATTAGCATGAAGAGAGTGATCTCATTCTTTTTTCCAAAGCCATTCTGTTCTCCAGTCATTTTCATGTCATTTCTCAGAAAACAGAAACACAGTGCCCTTTTACTATTAAATATGACTGAATGGTAAAGAAGGAAAAAAAAAGTCTATACAACCATAAACTCAGTCTCTCCCCAGTCCTATAACAGCCAGAATTGTCCTGGCTCAAAGAGAGTAAATAAATAATTATTTTGGGATGCTTAAAGAGCATCTAGCAGGCAGAAAAACTATAGGTTGCTTTAGGTCATGTTTAAAGCCATACTGCTGTGTTTATGCCCAGATTTTTTCAGCTACAGTGCTAGAATTCTTATGTCTTTGAACTTTGGTACAGAATTTTTTTTAGTGACTGAGGACCCAAGCCTCTTTAACATTTTATTTACTACTCATTTCATGTGCCCCTCTCCAGAGTGTGTGTGTGTGTGCGTGCATGTGTGTATGTTTGCTCATGAAGGCACATGTATGCTACAGCACATGAGTAGAGGTCAGAGTACAGCACTGAGAAGTCCGCTCTCACATTCCACCTTGTTGGCATGGGGTATCTAGTTTTGGCTGCTACGCTGTGTGTTATAGCTTCAGGACAATTCTAACTCTGCCTCCCATCTCTCCATGGGAGTGCTAGGGTTACAGATTCATACCAGCTCATGCAGGTTTTTACATTGATTTCAGAGATTTAACTAGGTCTACTAGGCTTACAAGGCTAACGCTTTTACCCATGGAGCCATCTCCCTAGGCTCCATCCTTGATTACCAAAATAAACATTTAGCTATATGACTTTCACGTCATACTCGGCTGAGAGGCTATTACCTCCTTTAATTCAACATAGAAGAAAACAGAATTGACAAAGCCAGAAACCAACATTTGTTTCTTCGGCCACAACCAATGGCCTTGTCCCTGATCTTGGTTCTTGTCTCTTGAATGGGTTAGAATTTTAAATTTCAAGGCAACGCACTGGGAATGAGATATCCTGGATTCTATTCTTGGCTTCATTAGTGTTGTGACCTTGAGCAGATGACTTCACATCAGAGCCTCCTCCTTCACTGTAAAATGAGAAGGTTAACTAGATGACTTCAGAGGATCGTTTTGGCTCTAAATTCTGTAACTCTGGAAGCACCTGTTGGTGCCATTTATGTGTTCAGTATTCCCCTTAAACTTTTCCAAAATGTTCTAGTTTGTGGATAATGTACAAATGCTTTTAAATCCTTTTTATAATTTGCTGTTCTTTCTTAATAGCAGTTGGTGTTTCTCCATTTACTTTTAGTTCAATATTTATGTATATTCTGTTACCCTTAGAAATTGGATTAGCAATTTTAAATGTATAATTATTTCTAAAATGAGAGCAATAACTTGGGTGCGTTTCTTATTTTAAGATGAAATCAAGTACTCAGATGGCTTACAAATCAATCATCTGAACTACACAATAAATTGCATGTTTTCCATAAAAATATTCCATTATTCTAACGCCTATTTAAAAATGTCAGTCGGCTTAATAAATAAAAGTATCACCATTACTGTGGGACTGAGGACACCATCATTAGTCTTTTAAATTCATGGATTCACACACACACATATATACAACAGAAGGCTATTGGATAGTCACATGATTGTTCAACTTGAAGTGAATGCTTGCTCAAAGTCTACATACAATACAATTACCTGACAAGAAGCTAATAAAAAGTACTACAAGTCCCCTTACCTGTTACAAAAAAACAAAAAACTTCCTACCTGTAGTCCTTTTCATTAGCACAGAAAGAGAGGCACTAAAATAGCACTGAAAGAGACTGAAGTCCAAAGTACAGCATAACTTCTGTAAGCCAGCCAGATGCCATCTGATAGAAATTTGGGAAGAGTCCTTTTTCTTTCTTCTTTTTGGTTTTTGTTTGTGGGTTTATGTTTGTTTGTTTGGAGAACAGGGTAACTTGGAGCCTGAATGTTCTCATTCTCTGAGATTAGCCTTGAATTCCTGATGTTCCTGCCTTCATCTCTGATATTCTGGGACTCCCGGCTTATACTAACATGCCCAGATGTAAAGTCTTAAACTGATCTACAAAGAATGCACAGAAACTGAGTGCTTTGAAATGAGAGTCCCCAGAAGTAATATTTGATAGTTCCAGGTGATGGTTCTGGGCAAACTCCCTCCTTCACCCTCCTGTTTGCCTTAGCACCAAGGCGAATGGGAGCAACTCTCCATGTATCCTCTTGCCTTATAACCTTATGAAGTATATATATATGTGTGTGTGTGTGTGTGTGTACATATATGTATATATGTGTGTATGTATGTATGCATACACACACACTGTATATATATATATTTGTTTAAGGCAGAGACAGAGGCTGTAGACTCACACAGTTAAACGATGGCAGAAGAACTGAAACCTAGATCCCTGTGGCAAAATTCCAGGCTCCCCAAATACGGAAAGTAGTTCCAAGTCTTACTCCCCCTCACAGGCGTTTCTTGAGCTTTGTCAAGACGCTTTAGCTCGCTAAGCCACGGATATAAGTAAGATCAGGTTAATAATAACTGCAGAGACAGTTGCTAAGGGAAGTAAACTAACACGAAGATCCCCTTGGAGTCCTTAGCACAGAGCCTTGCAGAAAGCTGCTCACAATGAAAAACTGCTGTTACTACTGTAACTATTATGATTGTTGTTGCTGTTAGAATTATGAAGCCTGACTCTCTAAGCATGGGCAAGCATTTCCTTCAGTTATTCTGCATGCATTAAAGTCCTACTATGGAGAAAAGAAGTCTAAGTATGAGCTAAGCGTGGTGACTTTTGACCATAATTCCGGGACTTGAAAGGCTATCGCAGGGGGACTATACTAAGTTGAGACCAATCAGGACTATGATAGTGAGTTTCAGGCTATCCTGTGCTACAAAATAAAACTTTACATTGTATAAATAAATAAATAAATTAGTGATAAAATTAGATAAGTTAATTCCTACTATGAGCAGATTAGTATTTTCTTAAATGGTTTAGCTACCTATGAGATGGTACCTGTAAACAGGTCAATAAAAATAAAAATACAAAAGTCTATCAAGCTTCAGATAGTGTGGTATACAAATGGAAACTTCAGCGTGAAGGTGTGATCTTGTTACTTGAAATTAAGTGTAGGTTATTTGCTGAATTTGCTTCACAATTATCCTAGAGACGTTACTGTCTAAATTAAACTGTATATATATGTGGCCAAATATACATGTACACACTCTGAGACACGCATACACCAAAACCAACCAACTAACCAAACAGCAGAGATTGCTGTGAGGAGACAAAGTTGTCTTACATCTACAAGACAGGCCTATTTGATCTGGTTTACAGAGCTTACTCTCAGCCTACTCTTATGGTTTCTCCCTATTTGGGCGGCAGCATACTTCAGCTGGGATCAAGTATACGGCCATCCCACTGCTGATATTTCCTTTGCCCTCCCCTAATACGAAGTATCACCTTTTCCCATGGATTCTATTCCCTCTGTTTCAAAACATCACTATACTACAGATGCAGGCATAATGTTTTCATAGAACCACAGAGATGCAAGGCTGCTCTTTACATACGGCCCACTCCTACTTTATATATAAATCAGACATTCAGTATATTTTCACATAATTTTTGACTAATGTTTGTGTGTGTATGTGTGTGTGTGTTTCAGATTCTTTTTCTCACTTCATTTGATATGTTTTTTCCACTTCATGCCAGGCCAGACTTACAAAGGCACTGAGGACTACATCCTGTTACTAGCTAAGGGGAGAGAGGGGAAGAGAGGGGCTGGAGAAAGAATAGTTCTTGTGCCTAAGAAATGAGTTTACTTTCCAAATAAAAGAAATCTAAATATGGCCATTATCATCATGTGCCATTAACAAGCAGCTCTCTCTTGGCAAGTTTGAAAATGCTGGGCTCCATTATAAAAGTTAAAAATGTCTTGGGCCTGGAGTTGTTTACCCAGAGTGCGAACACTGCTCTAAAGTTACAGAGCTCTGGTTGGAAGCAAGGACCTGAAGGCCGCCTCTAAGTCCCTGACGTCACAGTAGCCCCAGCTGCTATTGTGACACTGAGCTGATTGGCCCTTTGATGGTGCAGTTTGCGAAGGGGCTTGTCAGAACCGCTGTGGGAATGGACGGACTCCGTTTTGAAAAGGAGTCATTGAGACTGTTCAGTAAGACAGCTAGCTCTCGGCCCCACTTCCTCCGTTGCTAGGCTAATCACACAGAAACGGATCAGCTGCAGGACTGCCCCCCCCCCCCGCAGTACAAGAAGGTATGTTTCTTTCTAGCGAATTTGAAAGCTAGACACTGATCATAGCAGGATACAGAGGGGCTGCAGTTGCTGCCTTTTAGGCTATGGATGAGGGTTAAGTATCGTGGGATGTCAGCATCTCCCATGCTGATGGATGTCTGTGTCTGGGATTTAGGACAGTGGGCGGGGTGCATAATGGACTCCACTGACTGGGGAAAAAGTTGTTCTGCTGCTGAGGGTGGATTTTGCAAGCCTGGACTGACAGTGCCATCCTCACTCTGAGACTGTGTTTCTCACTATTCCTCAGGGGTTCACAAAATCTTGGCTCAGCTCATTTATTAGAATGCAATTTGTGGCAGGATGGAATTATTTTTTGTTATCTGCAAAATAAAATTCACATCCCCTGAGTTTGCTATTATTTGAAATTCGCAATTTAAAAAAAATGTAGTTTCATCTAAGATGACTATTACACTCCTGGGTAAGTGTTCTGCATAGTGAGCTCGGAGATACTGGAGTCTTTAAGAAATGGCTACAGTACACACTCTGCTCAAGGTTATTACTCTTAAATCTTTGCTTCCCCAAGACAAAGGTTGCTGTTTTTAATCAAGGCCTGTATTTTGCCAGTTAAGGAAACTAAACTTGGTGTGCCTATAGCTTCTATTGAAAGTATGAATAAAAAGCTGGAGAGCCAGAATAAATGATGATAACCAAATGAGAAAACAAAATTGATCTGTTTGGTATTGAATGTGCTGTATCTCTTTGGCCTTGCTAGAAAACGAGGAGCAGGCAGAAGTAGCAATGAACAGCAGTGTTTTTTTTTTTTTTTTCATTTTATCTCCTAACGAAGTCAAGTTAGGAGGTCTCTGAATAGGTGCATTTTCTGATGAACAGCACAAGAGAAATGGGATTCTTTAATTGCCTGTAATGGTACCAGTGGTTGATAAGTACCTGGAAAATGAGCTACAGAGTCTTGGGGGACAAGTAGTGCTGTGCTTTGAGGTCCAGGCATGGTGCTTTCTAGTCCTTCCATATTTATCAGGAGCAAAGCATTGTCAGGCCAAATGATTTCTTCTAGGAATTGTGACGTTGGCAGGATGCTGCCCCTGTCCTTCTTTCTGGAGTATGCATCCTCCTGTGTGTGTGAAGTGCTTGAATCCCATGAAAAGCAGTCTACTTAGAAAAGGAAGTAAGAGATCACAGAACAAATAATCAGAGCAGACAGAAGTAGCAGTAGAGTAAGCTCTCCACATAGAGTTTACTTGGCTAAAATCCAGTTTTCGGTGGACAAGATGGAGTTTGAAATGGTCATAACCGGGGCACAGAACAAACTGAGCATGCCTCAGGTAAAGAAGTGTAGGCAGATCTGGGGGAGGGGGTGAAATGGCATCAGTAAATCCTCTGCTCAAGGCTGTTACTTTGATGTCTTTGCTTCTTCAAGCCAAAAGTTGTTGTTTTTAGTCAAAGTTTGTATTTTATCATTTATCCCCTGTGAGACACTTTGGCTACTCCTAAATTTTGCTCCCTAGCAGGGTTGAACCATTTTGCTTCCCATCAGTACGCTTGCGCAACCACTCTCCATCGCTCACAATCTTGGCTTCTGGCGTTGAGAAGTAGGTTAAAAGGGATTACACAATGCCAGTTTGATGCTGCTGGGGGAGGGACACATGTATGACTAACAAATGCAGCTACCTCTGTCCTTCCACATTTCCTCTGTAAACTTCTATTCTGAATGAACTTGGGGAAAGCTGAAATGAAACAGAGAGCAAGGAAATATGAGAAAAAGGATGCAGAACGCAAAAAATCCTTTCTTCTCTCCCACATAGATGCCAGAATCTGAGGGAGGGAAAGAGTGACACCTAAGAACAAAGAGAACTTTTATATTTGCTTCACTGGAGAGAACGACATCTGAGCTTTTGAATGTGCTGATCCACTTGACCCGGAAACTTCTCATCACAGAACATTCTGTCCCTACAAAATGGACCCTTTAGCTTGGCATCTTAAAAACTTAATTGAGAATGATAGCAAAAAAGAGTTTTATGTATTTATTCAGCATTTTGCTAGCAACGAATGGTTTTGCACTACGTACTTGGCTTTGCAAACAGCCTTAAGAAAATTGAAAAATACTGAGGCAAGACACGGTCATAGGGAATAGAAAAGTTTCCACAGTTAGACTTGCTTCCAAGGAAGTAGAATTCAAAATAATCAGTTTTACTTTAGGAAGTCGGTAACATGGAAATGGGTGAAGGAAAGGATGAAGGGAAAGAGGGAATGAAACACAAGAGGAAAGAAATAATCACTTATCAAGAATTCATTATGATAACAGTAGTGTTTAGATTCTTAATACACATTCTCTCACTTGCTCACTTCTCAGAATGTTTCTATGCCTACCCTCCAATACTTTGTTTTTAGAAAACAATGCAATATCTCTTTCTGTGTTACAGTGGATATTTATATG
Source organism: Ondatra zibethicus (assembly GCA_004026605.1). Lineage (NCBI taxonomy): Eukaryota > Metazoa > Chordata > Mammalia > Rodentia > Cricetidae > Ondatra > Ondatra zibethicus. Next base: position 33,187 of record PVIU01005322.1, on the reverse strand, counting down.
TATATGAATATAAGACTGAGATGCTAGCAAAGCTAAGGAAATCCCTGTACAAAAATTTTGGCAAACATTGCTATAAATAGACCTTTTGGTAAAGCCTTCTTTTTGATAGGAAACCATTCTTTTCAACAGTAACCATCACCTTTCTCACACTAGGTTTTTCTTTGGCTCTGGAAAGGGAAGATTGTGTAGATAGACCAGCCCTGAAACACTAGCTCAGTTTGATGCTATGCAGGAGAGCTCAGGATCCAGGCCTTCGTAACTATCTCCTGGGATGACATACTCCTATTATTAGGGATAAAACTGATCTAGAGTATTTCTGCATGATCTTCTTGTAGATAAAAATAGAAGGGTTTGACACCTTTAAACTCTGAGGTGCCCATCGATCCGTAGGAATTAAAATGAACGAAAAGTTGCATCCATTGGTACATAACTGTAGTAAATCCTTGTGAGAACCATTTCTGAGTATTTGCAATTTTAAACACAGTTGGGACAAACCATGGGGTATCATAAAACCTCTTTTCTATCTTATCATTATCCCACCCCCTTTGCATAATGTCTTTAGTTAAATTTATAGTTTCCTCTTGATGTCTCAGACCTTCCTGATTTTCCTAAGACGTCCCGGGGCAATTCTTTACAACCACTGAGATACTTCCAGGTCACAGTTTGTTACAGCTAGCTTTGAAGCAGTCTCCGCCTGGTCTGTGTTTCCTGGGAATAGGTTTTAGATGGACCTGAAATATCACCAGATAATTAACAACAATAATAAAGGTTATGTCAATCGAAACAAAAACCCAAATTCTGCAAGTTCTTTACTATCTTTGTTTTTTTTAGATCTTCATGGTTTATAGGTGCAGAGAGTAGCAAAAGTAAAACCAAGGATAATGGGGAAGAAAATGAGGTTAGAAACAGAGCATGGGTTACTTACACAGGGTTCATGAGAGCATGCTTGTAACTAAATTGGGAACTGTTTACTTTTCTTGACTGACTTAATAATAATACAGTGAGTGTCAAAGAAACATGCAAAAACTATCCAAGTGTCATTGGTAAATGCTTTTTGATAAAATATAAATCTCAACATTAGTAGGGATTTTTGTTATTTTGTTTTGGTTTTTGCTTTTTTTTTTAAGAAGCAGAGCCTGCACAAAGAGTTATGTTTTCAATTCCTTCAAGTCTATAACAACTCATTCCTATTTTGACTAGAGAGGCCTGACAAAAACAAAACTATCTTTCATGGTCATCTAATATACGGGGTGTGAAATATGCAGTTCTCTTTGGTAAATGCAAAATTTTTTCCTACATAATCATACAGACTTTATTCTGCCAGAAACACCACAACATTGATTATTGGTAGATTTGTGCATGAATTACAGAAAGGTTAAAGCAATATGGCCATGAGTTAGTAAGCTGGTAAATCATGGTTTTGGCTTTTGTTTGGTTTTCGTTTTCTCTTTCTGATGTGTGTGTGTGTGTGTGTGTGTGTGTGTGTGTGTGTGTGTGTGTGTGTATGTGTGTGTGTGTGTGTGTGCATGCGCGCACATACACACGTGCTTGTACACATGTATGTGCTGGAAATCAGCTCAGGACCTTGACAAGCTAAAATGTGAACCTGCTGAGTTACACATAACTGATGTGGGATTCCCCTCTGTATGCTGTAAATACCATTGTTTAATAAAGAAACTGTCTTGGGCCTGTGCAGAGCAGAATAGAGGTAGGCGGGAAAACTAAACTGAAGGCTGGGAGAAAGGAGGTGGAGTCAGAGAGAAGCCATGGAGCTACTGCTGGAGACAGACATGCTGAAACCTTGCTTATAGGCCACAATCCTCATGGTAAAATATAAAATGATGGAGATGGGTTAATTCTATATGTAAGATATAGCTAGCAATATGCTTAAGTAATTGGCAAAGCAGTGATTTAATTAATACAGTTTCTGTGTGGCTATTTCGGGAGTTTGGGCAGCCAGGAAAAGAACAAGTGGCCTCACTACAACACATAATTCTATGTTCCTTACTGGCATAATTATTTTAAATAAAATCATTTATTATTAATAAGCTTTTCTATTCACTACAAGCATACATGCTTTTATTTTTATTAATAAAATGTTCTTCAGATAAAATAAGACTTTTAAAGTCCAAAGTATTTTTTAATTTCACAAATTGCTGTACATGTATAATACTATCTAAAGTTCATAATGAATATCCTCACTTTAATATAAATAAAATATCAACTTTTATAGCAGAATTATATATCTGATATTTTCAGGTTAATTTTTAACTATGTGTATATGTGGGGATGGAGTATGTGCATGTATCATTGTAAGTGTCCACGGAATTCAGAAAAAACTGTTGGATTCCCTGAAGCTGGAATTACAGAGAATTATAAGTCGCCCAATAAGGGGGCTGAGAACCAAACATGGGTCCTCTGTAAGGGCAATAAGCAATCCAAAGCTCTGAGCTATCTTTCTAGTCCCTATTTCTGGTATTTTAAATTGTCTCATCAAACCCTAAATGTTCATTTCCTGAATGTTAGAAATCAGGTCATTTTGGTCACTACTTAGTAGTAACGTAAGAAAGTTTTTCTTCAGTTTCCTATAGTTATAATTCTAGACATGTAGACATATATAGTCCCAATGAAAGTAAAGAGACCATGAATAAGTTTTAAAATGTGTCTTACAGAATAGTAATGATACTTTAGAGATCTTATTTGAGGAAGTAAAATAATGACCTTTTTCATTTTTAAGATTGGTATGGTTTCATACTAAGACATAAGACTCCCACAGTGACTACCTGGCTTTGGGTCTTGATACAGTCTTCTCACTTGACACGGGAGAGATCTTGCTTTTTGTGTGTTTAGTTTTCTATAGTTTAATTATGTCATTGAGTCTTGGCAAAATGATGTTTCCAGAAAGCTCATGAATTTGAGACTCTATCTTCTTATATCTTTATTTTATAAAGGCAAGTGAGACCACTTCAAATCAAACACTTCCACACTTCCAAGAAACAGTTAAGAGAAGGCAGAGATGAGCAGAAACCCCTTGGCTGACACTCACACACTTGCCATGGACCTGCAAAAGCAGTGGGAGCACACAGAGACCAACTGGCATAAGGAAAAGATGGAGTTACTGGACCAGTTTGATAATGAAAGAAAAGAATGGGAAAGTCAGTGGAAGGTCATGCAGAAGAAGATCGAAGAGGTATGGGCTTGATTTAGTTTAAACATACTGTAAACTCCAATCTAGAAATAAACAAACCCGCTGACGTCATTTTATATATCAAACTACTTTAAATTTTCTTCCTCTTCCAAAGAAATAAATATCTCAAGACATACATTAGATCAAAGTTAGTACAACCTCACCTAGTGGTGTCTCTGAGACTGCTTTTATTTTGTACCCTTATGTTAAAATGAAAACTTAGAAGTAGTTCTCAACTTCATTTATGCTGTCAACCTTTTAATACAGCTCCTCATGTTGTGGTGACCCCCCCCAACAAAAAATTATTTTCTTGCTACTTTATAACTGTAATTTTGCTGCTTCTATGAATCATAATGTAAATATCTTATATAGACTATATATATATATATATATATATATATAGTCTACAGTGTACAAAGCTAAGATAAAAAGGTTGAGAAAAACACAAGGAAATATTTTCTCAGGCTATAGAGAATCAACCCTTGTTTTTAAAAGTAAAAAAAAAAAAAACACAGTACTTGGAAATCGTATGATTATGTAAACATAACAAAGGTTTTTGTTTAACAAATATATTGCTCAAAAAATAGAGGATGTTTGTTTAAAGTTACTTGGATCTAGTATTAAAATTTTCAGGTTATTGAGCTGTGTGCTAGAAAAGTGCAGACTCCTGAGTGTACATCTCTAGCATCAGTGATGTTAAATAATATCACCAAGTGAAAGCATTCGGCATCCGGCATCCAGCACCCGGCATGAAGATGCTTGTACATCTCTGCTGAGCTCCTGTCCACATTCATTGCAATTGCTATTGAAGAGTCAAGCTATATGCACTCAGACCATTTGAAACATAATCCACAAATGTACTATGATTATGGCTACATTGAGTTGATAGAAATCTTGAAATCTTTTTGTTTACTTTTCAATCTTTTCTGTTTGTGTCCTTTGAAAGAATGGTCTTTCGAGGGCTCGGTATCAGCTAGGACAGATTCTCTATGCCAAGCAAAATGTTCTCCATTCATTACAGTATACTAGATTTTTTTTGGTGGGGGGGTGTAGTTGTTCTTTTAACTTGTCAACTAAGTTGAGAAGTTATGGGAAGCTATAATGGCATAGAATTACACATAAGTTAAATTATACCGAGGGAAATTTGAAGGATGAGATGAATACAGAAGGAACTGGATATAATACACAGAATGGGACTTTCTAAAACCCAGTATATTTAGCTTGCAAAATGAAAGGTCATGTGTATGATTAGCACGATTTCCCTTGGGGTTGAAAATACAATTGTCCTTTTACTCAGGAATTTCTTGTTTTGTTTTGTTTTAAGAGAGAGGGTTTTTTGTTAACAGCCCCAGATATTGTGAAACTTGCTTTATAGACCAGACAGGCTTTGAACTCACAGAGATCCTCCTGCTTCTCCCTCCCGAGTGCTGGATTTAAAGGTGAGTGCCACCACACCAAGCCTATTCAAGAATTCTTAAATGGGGACAACACTACCAATAACATCCTCAAATTTAACATGGTGCTTTGGAGAGTTGTTCCTTCTATCATGCATGTTGAATAGCAGTTAAGTACAGATAACTTTGTAAGCATCAGAACAATCCATTTATCGCTGTAGTTTGGTGACAACCTTGCTTCAGTGAGGTGAGTGACTAAAACTTTTATCAATATTGGGGACCTAAAAGCACCATGTATCCCTAATATATTAGTTATGTACATTCTCTCAAATGAAGTTATGGATAATTATCAAGTAAGTATGTTATTATTAAAGACATCTATTGCATTTGTGAAATATAAAGGTATTAGCTTTTTTGAAAAATTATATGCTTTTGCAAGACACAAGTCTCAGGGTCTTCACTTTGGGGGTGAGCTGACAGAGTATCTGTTGATCTCACTGAGGCAGCCTCCTTAAAAAATAACTTAGGATTGTCTTTAACAGAGGTGATAGATGGCCCAAGCTTTCAAGTTCTGTTTTATCATGTGGAACACTGATGCACTCATTTTAATCTGCACAAAAACAAACAACATTTTAAAAGAATGTGTATCACTGTGTCATTAAAAATATCACTATAATATCTACCCCTCAATAATGTAGTTGACGAGCTAAAGGGGATGATTAATAGGGGCTTACTTAGAGAGAAGAATATGTTGATTTTCTATATGATGTTGTCAGCTATTTGGATAGTTAATGTTACTATATGAGTTCATATGTTTAAAATATTTTACTTTATTAACGTTAAACTCTTATTATATCAAAAAGTGGTTAGGGAGAATAGCCAGTAATTGATTCAGGTCAGTGTAATTTTGTGATTGTGCTTCTGTATTCTGTATGGATCCAGACTTCTTTTATTTTTTTATATGTGTATTTTATTTATTTATTTTATTTTTTATTCATTTACGTGCCAACCACAGTTTCCCCTCCCTTCTCTTCTTATCCTTCCCTCCCCCCCACCTCCCATCCACTCCTCAGAGAGAGTAAGGTCTATGGGGAGTCAACAAAGGTTGGTGTATCAAGTTGAGGCAGGACCAAGCCCTCCCCCTTGTATCAAGACTGAGCATCCCAAAATAGGGAATAGACTCCAGAAAGCCAGTTCATGCAACAGAAATAAATCCTGGTCCCACTATCAAGGGCATCACAAGAAGACCAAGCCACACAACTGTCACTCACATTCAGAGGTCTTAATTTGAACCCATGCAAGCTCCCCAGCTGTCAGACAAGAGTTCATGAGCTCCCTCTAGCATGTGTCAGTTATCTCTGTCGGTTTCCCAATCGTGATCTTCAACCACCATACCCCTTGCTCATAAAATACCACTTCCTTCTCTTCCACTGAACTCCAGGAGCTCAGCCCAGTGCTTGGCTGTTATCTCTGCATCTGCTTCCATCAGTTACTGGAAAAAGGTGCTATGCTGACAATTAAGGTAGTCACCATTCTGATTAGAGGAGAAGGCCTGTTCAGGCACCCTCTCCACCGTTGCTAAGAGTCTTAGCTGGGGTCACAATCGTGGGTTTCTGGGAATTTGCCATGCTTTTCCTCTCTGTCCCTCCCACAACTCAACCATCCTGTTCCCTTATGCTCTTACCCTCCCTTCCCTCCCCTTGTTCCCCCTAAACCCTAGTTTACCCAAAAGATTTCTATTTTTGCTTCCTAGGGTGATCCATGTGTGTCCCTCTTAGGGTCCTCCTTGTTACCTAGCTTATGTGTTATAGTCTGGTATCATTTGCTTTATATTTAATATCCACTTATGTGTGAGTATGCACTGTTTGTCTTTCTAGGTCTGGTTACCTCACTTGGGATTATTTTGTCTAGTTCCATCCATTTGCCTGCAAATTTCGTGATATCATTGTTTTTTACTGCTGAGTAAGGTTGAAAGGAGGCTGCTTGTTGGTTTCCAGATGCTCAGCCCCAAATAATCACACAGAAACTCTATTAATTAAAACACTGCTTGGCCTATTAGCTCTAAATTCATATTGGCTAACTCTTACATCTTAATTTAACCCATCTCCATTAATCTGGGCATCACGACGAGTTCATGGCCTACCAGCAAAGTTTCAGCACATCTGTCTCTGGCAGGGCTACATGGCTTCTCTCTGACTCTGCCTCCTTTCTCCAAGCATTCACTTTAGGTTTCCCTACCTACCTCTATTCTACCCTATTAGGCCAAGCCAGTTTTCCTTATTCATTAATGGTAATCACAACATACAACATAATAGAATCCCACATAACCTCCCCTTTCTGTTTAAATAAAAAGGAAGGCTTTAAATTTAAGCATAGTAAAATTATATATAGAAAAATAGGTATCAAGCAAGAAGTACAGTTACAATTTATATCTACTTTATATTTTATCATAACTGAGGCAAACTATAATTATAATTACATATTCTTCAATTCCATCGAAGACTCCAGAAGGATATATTATTATCTAAGTAAACAGAAAGTACGTTGTAAGCAACTTCCAAAACTCTAGAATTGACGGAGACATTTCACTGCCTGGACAGTCACCCAAAGTTCTTCTGTACCATTGGGACATCCATCTTCATCCTACAGGCCCATAGTACCAGCAGACTTTTCTATGAAGCAGGAAATTTCAATGATAGTTCCACCTGTATTGGCAGTTTGTCAGTCACTTTCTTCTGTGTCCTGAAGAATGTCTGGCAGACTCTTACATGAGGCAGGAACCCCAAAAGATCATCTCACCTTTAGGCAAGTTCGGCAGTCATTTTCCTGTAGGTCCTGAAAGTCCAGTTCAACCATCCAAGCAAGAGCAGTTTCTTGCCCAAATGACTAACCAACTCCATAAGGAGCCTCTTAGATGCCCATCTTCCTCTTGAAATAATTGGTGCTGCCAGGAGCAGATGTGTCTCATTGTCATGAAAAGTCCTAACTTCTTAAAACATTTAAATGTCATATTCTGAAGGTCTCTGAAAGATTTGAAGAATACCTATCTAACTGAAATATATCTCTATATATCTATAAAACCTAACATGACTAGAAGCTTGTTTATTATAGATGATTCTCTATTAACCTATATTTCTTAATTATACATTACATTTTCAAATGAGCTTTACAAACACAATTCCTTAATCAAGAGCAGAAATATACATATAACAAAATTGACCTTAAATTTGTATCAATAAACCAAGACCCATAACAATGCAAAACTCTATCGCATATCCCCCTTTAAATGTAAACAAACATTTATAAACAATATTTGGAAATATGGGTGTAGTTTTTTTCCAAACTGCTTCCTGCTGTTTAATGGGCAAAGTAATTTTTTGAGGGTGTTCAAGGTGACCTTTCAGGGGGGTTTAGTCCATCAAACCATATTAGTATGGAAGCAATCCACAGGTTCTCATCCTCTGTGGAAACAAAAGAACGTGTTTTCCAAAGTAACATATTCTTAGACTCAAATTCTGAAGTTAAGATACTTTTAAAGTATATATGTTGGTTACTTAGCTCCTTCACAGTCAAAAAATTCAAAGACAACACAATAATATACATAATCCAGACTCTGTGTATTTTCCATCTTTACGTAGCTTATTTTTTACTTCTTTTAATCTATGACTGTCTGTACACTGTCTCTTTAAAGATTTTACCTATTTTTAAAACCATTTACTTCTTTTTATAACTGTCTATATTCTTTTCCTTCTCTCTCCCAAGCCTACATATATTTATCCAACACTGTGACCCATTTAGAAGTCTTTTCCATCTGAATTTGTCTTTATTGTACATTTGTACTTCTTTACTGTCCAGGACAGCTTCTTAAAATGCTAAGCATTTCTTAAAAACCTAAACTGCATTCTACTTCAAAATGGGCATCAAAGAGGCTTCTTATGAAGTTGGTTAGCCATTTGGGCAAGAAACTTCTCTTACCTAGCTGCATAAACTGGACATGCAGGGCCCACAGAGAAATGACTGCTGAACTTGCCTAAAGGTGAGATGATCCTTTAGGGTTCCTGCTTCATGAGTCTGCAAGACATTCTGCAGGACACAGAAGAAAGTGACTGACAAACTGCCAAAATAGGTGGAATTGTCTTTGAAATTTCCTGCTTTGTGGAAAAGTCTGCTAGATACTATGGGCCTGTAGGCTGAAGATGGGTGCCGCAATGGTACAGAAGAACGTTGGTGACTGTCCAGGCAGTGAGATGTCTCTGTCAATTTTAGAGTTTTGGAAGTTGCTTACAATATACCTCCTGTTTACTTAAGTAATATTATATCCTTCTGCAGTCTTTGATGGAGTTGAAGAATTTCTAGTTATAGTTTTTCTCAGTTATGATAAAAGAAAAAGTAGATACAAATATTGTAACTATAATTCTTGCTTCATAAATGTTTTGTTATATGTAATTTTACTATGTTAAAGTTAAAGCCTTTCTTTTTATTTAAACAGAAAAGGGGAGGTGATGTGTAGTCCCTTCTGTGTGCTGTGATTACCATTAATGAATAAAGAAACTGCCTTGGCCTGTTGATAGGGCAGAAGGTAGGTAGGTAGGGAAGATGAAAATGAATGCTGGGAGAAAAAAGGGTGGAGTCAGGAGATGCCATGGAATCGCCAGAAACAAAAGCTGAAAATTTTACCTGGTAAGCCACTGCCACATGGCGATACACAGATTAATAAAAATGGATTAAATTAATATAAGAGTTAGCCAATGAGAAGCTAAAGCTAATGGGCCAAGCAGTTATTTAATTAATACAGTTTCTGTTTGGTTATTTTGGGGCTAAGCTAACCAGGCAGCCAGGACAAACAAGTGGGCCCTCCTCCTACACCTTGCTATGGGAAATATGGTACTGCCTGTTTGCTCTGCCCAGTCCATTATGGCAGAAGTCCTTCCAGTGTCTCTGAGACTGAGGTGGGAGCCACCCTTACCACCTCAACTCTGATAACCAGTTGGTCCATGCTGCCACCAAGTAACTTGCAGCACGCTCTCCACAAACCCCATTTAAATGCTCAGCCTCTAGAAAGAGTCAGAGACTGTATTAGCAGCATGGTCCATGGCAGGGAAGCCACCGTTTTAAAACAGCATTTTTTTTTTTATCTGCTACCACTGAATCAGGCAAACCTCCCTTAAAGGAGCTGCATCTTCTCACCAGCAGAATGCTGGCTTCCAGGAAGCTGTGCTTAACTCTATTATTTTGTGTCTAGAATTCCTTTTTTAAGCTTTCTCAGGTTTTTATGTGGATGTAGTTACCCACATTGGGCAGCCAATTTGTTGAAAGGAGGCTACTTGGTTCCCTGCTGCTCAGCCCCAAAATAATCACGCAGAAACTGCATTAATTAAAACACTGTTTGGCCCATTAGCTCTAGCTTCTTATTGGCTAACTCTTACTTTAACCCATCTCCATTAGTCTGTGCATCACCAGGAGGTCATGGTTTACCGGCTAAATTTCCAGTGTCTGTCTCCAGCAGGGCTACATGGCTTCTCTCTGACTCTGCCTCCTTTCTCCCAGCATTCAGTTTAGTTTTCCCTGCCCATCTATGTTTTGCCCTATCAACAGGCCAAGGCAGTTTTCTTTATTAATTAACCAATCATATTTACAGCATACAAAGGGGAATCTCACATCAGAGTAATACTCCATTGTCTAAATGTACCACATTTTCTTTACTTATTCTTTGGTTGAGGGGCATCTAGGTTGTTTCCTGGTTCTGGCTGTTATCAATAATACTACTATGAACATAGTTGAGCAAGTGTCCTTGTGGTATGATTGCGCATCCTTTGGGTATATGCCCAAGAGTAGTGTAGCTGAGTTTTGAGGTAGATTGAGTCCAAGTTTTCTGAGAAACCACCACACTTATTTCCAAAGTGGCTGTACAAGTTTGTACTCCCACCAGCAATGGAGGAGTGTGCCCCTTACTCTACATCCTACCTAGCATAAGCTATCATCAGCGTTTTTGATCTTAGCCATTCTTACTGGTCATCTCAGAGTCATTTTGATTCACATTTCCCTGACGGCTAAGGATGTTGAGCAATTCCTTAAATGTTTTTCAGCCGTTTGAGATTCTTCTATTGAGAATTCTGTTTAGATCTGTAACCCATTTTTGTAATTTTTTAATGAGCTGATTTCTTATCAGAAAAACAGAATCCCTACTTTGCCCTACTAAAAAATACTCTTCATGCTTAATGACAACTGTTCTAGCTCATCTTTGTTTCATAGGCACTCTCTATTTGCACAAGCATTAATACCCATGGTAGTATGTAGTAATATTGCAAAGAGAACTCAAAATGATTTTCTCAGTATCAAAAATATGGATCAAAGCTAGGCGCACCAGCACAGACCTTTATTTCAACTGCTCAGAGGCAGAGGCAGGTAGATATTTGGGAGTTTGAAGTCATTCTGGTCTTCAGAATGAGGTTCAATTCGAGACTATGTAGTGAGATTCTACTTTTAATATATATATATATATATATATACATATATATATCAAAAGAGAAAGAAAAGAGGGAGCATCAAGTAAACTAGGAAAAGTAAATTTTTAATTTTTATTTCTTACAGCTTTGCCAGGAAGTAAAGTTGAGGAGGAAAATGAACATGAATGAACATTCTAAGGTTATTAATCTTGATCATGTTCAAGATAAAATGGAATTCCCTCCAAATCTCCCCAGTTCAAGACAATGTGAATTCAGAGTGACAAATCACCGAGATGATCTGGAAAAGGAAAACAAAGTAGAAAGGGACTTCCTCAGGGAAGGAAATCAAGTGTGCAAAAAACAAAATGTACTCCCAGAAAGCAAAGTAGGGCTTCTGAATCTGATGACCACAGAAGAGAAGGCGTGTGATGTGTGGGCTGACATGAGGACTTCTGAGGAGAGTACAAACTGTTGTGTCGCCCTTAACACAGTAAGTAAGATAGAACCAGCCAGAAACTGTTTCTAAAGAAGTGTGAACACTTCTGAGTGCTAACAAAGGTTCTCTTTTATGTGTTATGTATATGAAGGCTCTTGACGAACTTGCAAAAGTTAGTGAAGAACTATGCACCTTTCAAGAGGAAGTCCGAAAGCCCTCTAACTACCGAAGGTAGGCTGGCACACATGTGATCATTGTAATCTGGGAAATCAAAAAAGAATTCTGTTTATAGTCAGTGAATCTAAACTGCCTCTTAATGTACACCTTATTTCATGAATTTTTAAAAGTAATCTTCCAATCAATTTCATTACTTAAATATTAGGAATATGATATTCCTTTTGGTGTTTAGTTAAGATAGACTGTAATAAATGAATATGTATCCTCTACTGTAGTTCTTTTTCTCATTGTAAGTATGTCAGTAGGAGGAAAAATATGCAAATGGGCAGATCCAGTTAAATCAGTTTATTAAACATGACTAATTTAACAATGTGGTGTTTGAACAGTATAAGATGTTCTATTTAAATATTTTAATATTGGGTCATTTATTTCTTAACAGCTAGGTATATAATAAAGGAATATGTACTACAAAATAACACTTTATCTATCTATATGGCACCAGCTTTTATTTTAGGTCAGAATCACAATGTAATTTTAAGACTAAGCTTTAGCTAAGTTTAAAAAAATAATTTGGAGTTCTGTACATGGCTAATTACAGATTATTTTGCATCAATATTTAGCTCATTGAGGGATCGGAGCTTCTCTTAGAATTCTACAACAATGAGATTCCTTATTATTATTTAGCTGTGTAGAACCTGAGAAGCTTTGTGATGACTTGCAACAGAGTTTGCCACTGTGCACTGCTTGCTCTCCATTTGCCCATTGAGCTTCCTGCCTTCTGTCCTCTGTTCATGGGTGCCTCCTATACTTCATTTTACATTGTTGTAGGAGCTTTTTATAAGTTGAATATGTATAATTTATTTTATTGTGTGATTTTGATGTTTGTTAGTCCACATTGTTACTCTATTCATGTCTTATACAAAGGCTTGCCAGTCTCCCTTTACAAATTATATAGAATATAAAGCTGTCATGGTGAAAAAGAACATGAAGTTGAGTGAGGAGATAGGTAGAGAGGATCTGGGAGGAGTTAAAGGAAGATGAAAGAATATGATCAAAATACATTTATGAAATTCTCAAAAAAAAACCCTCAAACCATTGAAAAGTGAAGCTTCCATGATAATTCCAATGATCTTGAGAAAGCACTTTAAAGCCTCAACATGTGGGCTAACATTGTCCTAAGACTTGGCATGGCCTAGCATCTCTGTGTCATTCATTATCTCTCACTCTGCTTTAATCTTCCCGAGATGCTCTTCATTCTCTCAATGGGCACAAATTTGCTAGAGTTTCTTTCTTTTTATTACCTTTCTTTGATTAAGAAAATACAATCTTACCTTTCTTTCAAGTTCAAATGACACCTTCCATTTGGAATTACCTAGTGCTCATGATACTCCACTCGGAGTGACACTACTCCCAATGTTATTTAAAATCCAAGGACAAAAGTGAAGGCTGAATAGGAATTATTAATAGAAAATAGAACTTGCATAGGAAAATGAGGAAAAGGATATGATAGGTAAAATACTGTAGAAATGAGAACGTTAAGAGCAGAAACTCAAGAGACTACATTGCATAGTTTGAATCTAGCATGAGGTTTCATGTTAGGAAAAATAAGGGATGACACTTACTAAAATTTGGGTTAGAACCATGAATATAACACTGAATATTTTATCCTATAATAAAGCAATAAATAGGTCTTGTAATAAATGAATTAGGATACATACATATATATACATATATATCACATCTATATAATCATATTATTTATATATATCTATACACACACATACACACACACACACACACACATATATATATAACTATACACACACATAATGTTTTAGCAAATTGTGACTTTTTCTAATAGCAGAAATACATTTTTAAACTATGGCTTATTTTAAAAGCTCATTTTGAAAAAAAGTCATTAATTTATTATCATTGATTTATAATTGTTTAGGATGAAGTCTGATTCTGTTCTCCAGGAAATGCCAAATGCAATCAGTGTACCTCATGGGAACCACTTGATCAGTAATGGCCAGGGCATTCTTCCAACCGATGTGGAGAAAGAAAAACAGAAAAAGAATCTGAGCTGTGCCAATGGACTCCAAAACAATTCTATGAAAAACTTTGGAATTGGTTTAATTGATTTACAAAGAAGTGAAACTCCACCAGTTCCTCCTCCAAGAAGTACCTCTCGAAATTTCCCCAGTTTATATTCTGAACAAGCCCAAGAAAGACTGAAGGAAAGTTTATATCACAGGTGGGTGGCCCATGAGAGTCAAGACAAAACTAATTGCAATCCTCATCTCCTTCTGAGGCAATCTCCACTGCTTCCACAAGAAGAGAGAAATCTGAAAGATAGTACCATGGTTTCCTCTTTGACACCAGAAGTCAAAATAGATAGCAAGCCTCCAGGTAATGAAGAGATTGGACTTAATACGTGGTTATGTGACACTGTAATAGGTACAAAGGAGAGCCCGTCTGTGCAGTCCCCAAAAACTGGTTTTACACCCAATAAAGCAAAATTTGAAAAGGTGATTCCAGATAATCCTAATAAATCTCATCTTGATCTTCATGTGAAAAATGACTTTCTTCTCTCAGTGACACAGAGAGATCCACTTGGAAGTTACAGCTGCAATTTTGAACGGACTCCAAGGAATGAAAAGCTGGCAGCAAAGATTGATGAATTTAACAGAACTGTCTTCAGAACAGACAGACACTGTCAAGCAATACAGCAGAGTCAAAATGATTCAAAATCACCTGATGATCTCAACCTTCTTGATATCTCTCTTGCTCATAGAGGTGACATGCCAGAACATGACAGTGGGACTAGTGGTTTGAAAGGTAGTGACCACATGCCTGGACCCATAGAAAATGTGTTCAGTAATGCCACAAAAGTCTCTGCAACAGGCCTGGTACAGCAAATGCAGGCATGGACAAGTCCTAGCAGCTATCAGCTCATGTTCCATGAGCATGATTGGAGATCAAGCAATTTCTCTAGCCGGCCAAGGTCAGCTGATCCCAGATCAAATTACGGTGTTGTGGAAAAGCTGCTGAAAACCTATGAGACAGAGACAAGGTCTGCACAGCAAAATTCAAGATGTTTCAGAGATAACGTGACCAAATGTGGTTCTGATGTAAGTGGTGGTATCATGTATAGTCAATGTTTAGAATTGTGTCAAATGGAACAGTTGGTTTAGTGTGGGATTCAGCAAGTGGAGCAAGGACTAGATTCAACTAAGATAACACAGTTGAGAAATCAGGGACTACATCTGTCTTGAACAATAGCTCTGAAGTCAGTTTAGTTTCTAGATCATAAAAGTACAATGTAAACCTAGATCTTCTTAACATCTTGGCCCTCTGTGAGGCAATATCTTAATATGAGCTGAGGGTATAGTTTTAAAAACTTCAACTAGTACATTACTTAAAAATAAGCAATATTAAGGACACGAGTGGTAATTGCGCCTTTAATTTCAATACTTAGGAAGCAGAAACAAGTAGATCTCTATGAGTTTGAGACTGGAGTGACTTTTCAAAGTGAGATCCAGGCCCATCTGGAACTAAGTAGTGAGACTCTGCCTCAAAAATAAGTAAATAATAAATAAATAAATAAATAAATAAATAAATAAATAAATAAATAAAATTGACAAAAGATGCTTTCGAGAACCTAGGGAAAGCTGTTTTTTCCTTTCTTTAAAAAAATCATAATACATATCTGTTGACTTACAGTTTTACTCTAAAGGTTTATTGTTTCAGTAAATTAATTTTTAATAGCTTCCACTTTCTTGATTATGATTGATTCAGACTTTCCTATTGTATGACCTGTGGCCTCATAGGGTTTGTCACATGAATGTGCATGAAGGCAAAGCAATCATTCAAAACAATGTCTCGTTTTAAATGCTTAAACATTTAAAACAAACAAAAACAGATCCTTTGTTTTTGCCACTAAAAGACGATCTACAAAGTACAGCTAGTCATAGATACTTTTCACAGGAAAATTAACAAAAGAATGGGTATTTAAATAAACTTTTCTTCTTTTTTCTTTTGTCCATTTAAAAGAGTACAGCCTTCATTAATTGTAAAGGGAGAGGTCAAGAAAACTGGTATTTACTATGAAGACTTATACAAAATGCCCTTTTATATATGCATTTTAAATAAGATGACTTATATCATTAGTCAGCATTTCAAATAATTCCTTTGCTTTTGTACTTCCCTCCATTTTAGTTGAAACCATAAGTCTGTAGGTCTTATGACTAGAGACACACAAACACGTACATTAACAAATTTCTCATTAACTAAGAATAGATGCTGAATGTTTCCTCTTTTTCATTGATTAGATTGCTCTGACTGTTAAGAGCACTGCCTGCTCTTCAAGAGTTCCTGAGTTCAATTCCCAGCAACCACATGGTGGCTCACAACCATCTGTAATGAGATCTGGTGCCCTCTTGAGGAAGAGACCTGGTCAGTTGTTCTCATCAACTTAGACCATGAAACCCAATATGGACAAGTTCAATAGAACCACCATTTACGGGGGCTAGAGAGATGGCTCAGTGGTTAAGAGCTTTGTCTGCTCTTCCAAAGGTCCTGAGTTCATTTCCCAGCAACCACATGGTGGCTCAGTCATCTGTAATAAAATCTGGTGCCCTCTTCTGGCCTGCACTGTATACATAATAAATAAATAAATCTTTAAAAAAAAAACAAAATAAAAAACCACCATTTACGGGCTACCTATGCATGCTTCAGCATTACCAGGGAATAAGTTTCATGCATTCAATTTCATTCTACTGTAGATCCTTAGGAATATATTGTATTGCTTTGCTTCGTAAGAAAACAAAAAACAAAACAAAACAAAAAAAAACCTGAATTAAATTTACATATCCAAAGGGACAATTTAAAAAATGAGGCTATTGCTTGGCTATGAAGGAAAATAAAAAATAGTAACACCTGAGTCTGTCCTCACTGCCTGTCTCTGGTACAAAAATAGCAGCTTTATTAGGCAGGCCAGTTATAGGGTTGTGGGAGCTGGAGAGATGGCTCAACATTTAAGAGCACTTGCTGCTCTTC
The DNA here is from genome assembly GCA_004026605.1 of Ondatra zibethicus. Classification (NCBI taxonomy): domain Eukaryota; kingdom Metazoa; phylum Chordata; class Mammalia; order Rodentia; family Cricetidae; genus Ondatra; species Ondatra zibethicus. The sequence goes on along the minus strand of PVIU01005322.1, from coordinate 16,489 downwards.
TAGAGGCCCTGGTAACCACCTATAATTTCAGTTTCAGGGAATCTGATGACCACTTTTGACCTTTATGGGCACCAGGTACACACATAGTGCATACAGGCAAAACACCTATACATAATAAAAATAAATATAGAAAAATTATTGAAAGGACAGTTGGAATCAGAGCACAAAATCTTATGAACACTTTTATTATTGTTTTTATGGTGGTGGTGGTGATGATGATGATCCTTTTGATGTTTTTTGTGAATAAAGGTGGCATGTGTAAGGAGATTTGTGGCCTTTATTTGTGCTGTAGGAATCCATAGCAGTGAAAGCCTCGAATGGAAAAGGATTTTCCCGACCTGCCAGACCAGCTAATCGCCGACTCCCATCCAGATGGGCATCCAGATCGCCATCCGCACCCCCAGCCTTACGGAGGACTGCCTACAGCTATAAAGTCTCTCTGCAAACCGAAGCCCAGATGGTCTAGATCTCTAGCCTGGATTGCTGGATTATACAAGTTCTCATACCTTTTGCCAAACTGAATTTTCAGAGTGTTTACAAACAATCCTGTTCTCTTCTGCATCTTTCAAGATCACTGGGACAAGCAATCTAAACCCTAACTTTACATCAGTCTTCAGTGTTTTTAATCTATGGGATAATTATCTCCTTGTACTTTAATTTCTTAGATTAGATTTTTTTATTGCCATCCTCATTGACTTTCCAAATGATTTAAGTTGAAACAATGTACAATATTGTATAGTCTAACTTTCTTGCAAATGCAGAAAACAAGATTCTGTGCATGGCCATGTGTTTGTAGGTGCATGTATTGTAATAGGAATGTATTTAGGTAAAAAAATTATGTGCTAGTTTGACCTTAAATTATAACATGTAGACCTATATATTCTTTGTGTTTATTTTAAAGTTTTGAAAATATACAATCCTATTTATATTTTGCATACCTTTTAATAGGTATATACCTAAGGCATTTGACATTCATATATTATTTAAACACTTCCTTGGCCACTAACTACATTGAAAAATGAGAATTATACATGAATCAAACATTAGAAGTTTTCCAGAAATCAATCTTAAATAGCATTTTAACCAATATGGAGGTAACTGATACTATTGATTTCTTGTTTAAATGAAAACATCACAAGTATAACATATCAGTCTTCTACAACAGGTATAAGATGCTCATCCGTGCTTTTGTATATCATCTGGTAGTCTCACTTGGCTTTAACTGTATTCTTGATTCTTGGAGCCAGTATCATAAGACTGCCTTAATAATAACAGGACAAAGTAATGAATTTCCTTTGTTGATTTCAGTAACAAACATTCCTTAAATGAGATGCAGAAAAGGAATTAAATTGTGCTGAATTTTACTTTTTGTTAAAATTGTGGTAAGTTTTTAGTTTAGCTACTTTATTTGGAGTTCTTTCTCTATGGAGGTAAGTTACTTGTTTTGATTTTTCCTTTTTCTAAGTGTTTCCCAAAAATTAGTAGATAAAAGACTAATTCACATTTTTTATAAGGAAGATGATCAGGAACACCATTTCATTGATAGCTAAACTATATTGCATTTCTTATACTGTGTAAAAAGGCCTTAAACTAAATTTGGGCATTGGTAGTCACATAAGAAATCATGATATATATGGCTACAATTTGCTCACACCAGATGCATGAAATCTATACTGATAAGTGGCATAGGAGATGTAGGGAAGTTGAGATCCTCAGAATCCTACATGGACGATCTTAAAAGCAAATTTACAACAATTTGTTGTAAATTGTTCTCGTTTAAGAGCAATTGTGTCACATGGTTAAGAATTAATCTACTTCAACCAAAAAGAAATTCTCATGCCAAGCAAATTCAGTGGGCTTTTTTCCTTACGATACTGTAGCCATTAAGAGAAATCCACCTTATTATTCCATTCCCTGAAGTAAAGTAAGTAATTTGTAAATCACAGATTGCCTTAAAAGGCTTGAGACTGTAGCATAGTGATGGCTAGATTCGTGGTTTACAGTAAGAAGATTTCTAGGGCTTAAGTGGAATTAAGTGTCTAGAGTGTGAGTTTGGCACAGATAGTGAAGGTTATAGATCCAGTCTCTCACTCTTGAAGGACTTTTTCCTACCACAGGAGAGCAGCCAAGAAACCGGGTGTTAATTGCTCTATAATTTTCCCCTAGAGGAGAGAAAACCCTGGAAAAGTGGTTCCTTGGGTTGAAATGATAAGCAAAAACTGTTGCTGTGTTCATGTCTGTTTCCCTGCACCCCTGTATCCCAGGCAGCACCCCAGTGTCCCAGGCAGCACCCCTGTATCCCAGGCAGTCTGGGAGTGATCAGTAGCCCCCCGTCGTCTCTATGTTTAAGCCAGAATTCTGAGCTCTCCTTTAAAAATGGGAAGGCCTAAAAATAATAAAAATAGATTTCTAGCAGTGGGGACCGGGGATTCCCGGAATCTTTAATAAAACAAAGCAATGTAATATATTTGATGGCCAGGCTGATTTGGAAACAGGAGTACTGACTAGATAGAATCTGAGAGGGTTCAAACATTGGATAATATCTTTCATCACTTAGTACTTTTCATTTTTATCAAAGGAAAAAAAAAACAAAAAAAAATTGCATTGCCAGGCTTTGTAAGTTTAAGCTGCCTTTTCTATTATCATTTGAATAAACCAATGGGACCATTTTAATATCTTATATTAGCTTGAATCATAGAATACTAGAACTGAAAAATTAGCATTTAGTCCAACTCCTTGATTAGAAAACTGAAGAAACTAAAACAAATTGATTAGTCTATGTTCTCTTTTAAAGCTATTTATAAATTTTATGAAAAAAACAGATAAATGGAAATTATTACTATTGAAAAATTTTTCTTTTGAATTCTTGTGATTTGTAACTGGTCCTTTTTCTATTCTGGGTAGACATTTTCTTCCCTAAAGCATAACCTTTCATTATGCCATCATCCCTAGGTTTAAGGATATATGTAACCATTTACAGGAATATTTCATTAGGAATATCTATTTAGAAATGTTTTCCCTAGTAGCTTTTGAAAAAAAATGAAAAAACGCTTTTTTTTTCTTTTTTACAAAGGATTATTGAAACTTCTAATTGATCTTCTAGCAGAATACTTGAGGTCATCTGTGTGTGTGTGTGTGTGTGTGTGTTTGCACCTTCATGTACATTTTAAATATTGCCTTATATCCCCAAACCAAATATAAAAATCTAAGTGATAATTTGTGTTACTTATCACTTCAAACATGACCAAGAGCTTTCATTTGTCCATATAGGAAATGAAGACTATGTTTTATTTTGCTAACATTTCCCCAAAGCATGATTTACTACTACATAAATGATTTAACCAGGTACCACAAAGTCCCAAAAACAAAATATCCAAAATATCTGGTCCCATAAAGAGTATTAAGTTTCCTAAAAACATCTTTAACTTTATTTTAGGTACATTTTCTGATAAAAAAATTATTTGATATGGAAATCTTCAGCCATTGGAAGCTATTAAATAAAATAAGTTTGGAAACACCTATTGTTTTAAACACAAGAATGTCTTTATTTTCTTCCTTTCAATACTGAACTCCAATGGAGCTTTGAGTCCAAACTCAGATGCGTACATTGTTCAATGCAGCTTCCCTAGAAATAACCACAGAGTTTAAGACAACCCTGTTGATAGCAACATGCAACCTCATTGCAAACACTGTTCCTGTCTAAATGGTATTAAGTTTGAAGAAAGTTTTCTTTGAAGAGAGTGTTCAGCTCTGAGATTTGCATTTATGTGATGAGATTAAATTCTTTTAGGTAGATACAAATTTCTAGTGTATTGATCTATTACTTCAAATGTTAATGTTTTTCTTAAGTAGAATTTATAAGTGAGAAAATGCTCTTATTTTTTTTAAAAAATTAACATAATAAGGTAAAAAATAAATAAGGAAAGTCATCCTTGGGAAAACTTCAGAGACGACTGCTCCTGAGTCTCTTCTCTTGAGGTAGGAAGTGATTTTTATATTAGTAAAGTAATATTAGTAAAATAAATCACAAGGCCTAAAATGGAGTCCATTTTGGTGAACTTATGAATCTAACAGACAAGACTGGAGAAGCCTGTTAAATTAGGAAAAATTCCAGATTTGGAAGCAATTTAGAGGAAGAGAGCACACAAGATGAATATATACAAGGAAGAGATTTGTAGATTGTCTGGCATGATGACTCTGGGTAGTCTTACAATGGCTGACCGCATGCTGGAGAGGCTAAGAGTCTGGTCACTACTCAGTCCATAAGGCTGTACACTCAGCAGTCCAAACCTAGTAAAGAAGGCCTGGAGGATGCTTACAAGCCCCTGGTTTTCAGTTCACATTGGAAGGCTGAGGTAAGTGAGTGCTGATGTCAGAAGGGGATAGTAGGAGAGGCAGCAACAGACAGTGCACTCACAAGCAAGGAAGTAAGGTGTGCAAGCATGAAGCAATAGCCTTTTCCTTGAACTTTTTTTATATTTGGGGTACCATTGGGAGGTGCTGTTCACTTCGAGGAAGTGTCTTTCCCTTCCAAAGAACAGGAAGTTCCCCCCTCCAGGAAATACCTTCACAAACCTTCCCAGTGCCATGTTGCTTTGTTGATTCCAGATCTAACTGTGTTGACAACCAAGATCAACCATCAGGATTCCTGACAACCTTTCAGATCTGTGAAACCTCTGGTAGCTACACACGTCCCAGGAATAGAAGCCATGCCTCACCCTGACTATCCACAATCTGATTTCTGTATAAATTGTTGCCTGTGTGACTTACAGTTGGCAAAATACGGTCATAGTCTATGATTTGTTTCTAGTTCATAGCAAATTTTAGGATGGACTTTTTGCAATTTCTAATCACAGAAGGAAATCAAGTAGAATAATAAATGGAATAAATATTTTTCAAGATGGTTGGAAATGGGAACAACTCGAGGAAGCCTCCTCAACCCTATCTTCTTGAAAATAAAAGGAGGGGGAGGGAAGAGGAAAGAAGTAAGTAAACAGTGTTCTCATTGGGAGTTTGATTGAGTCGTTCAGTGACTGGACTGTGGTGCTCCTGGTTTGTATGTGTTTACAGCTTCAAGATGTTGCAAGCAACACTCACTTTAGGGAACTCCTTTCTTCTTTTAATGATTACTTTGGTTTTCCAAGGATTTTGGATGGAGAGTATGAGAAGGTAAAGTATGCAGCCAATGAGTACAGTACTAACTGAAAGTTTCCCGCTTCACATACCCCAGAATAAATGAGGACACCTTTCCTGGAGCACTGTCCTATTGCAACAAAATCCCCCATAAGCAGGTAATTTCTGAGGAGCAGAAATGTAGTTTCTATAATTCTGGCAGCTGTTGCTAGCCAATTGGGTGAGTGGTGAGAATGGTCCTTCCATCTAAGACGGGATCTGGTTGCTGGGCTTTATTTAGCATGTGAGTGGTGTCCTTCCAGAGTGAATATGAAAAGCTTCCAATGGTAAATAAAGCTAACATTTCTTTAACAAGGCTACAAATATGTCCATTCATGAGAGGGCCTTGTGATGCTATAACTGGAAAGATCCCATCTCTTACCAGTGTTGCCATGAGATTAAATTTCAATGTGAATTTTGGAAGGGTGTATTCAGAGCATAGCAATCAAGTAGTTACTTAAGATTTCAAGCTCACTTAAGTTTGTTCTCTGAAGGCCGTTTGTTTTTGAAGCTTATTTTCCAATCTGGACTTGAGGACAGAACTACATATAGGAACCCAGAGCTACAGTGCTCAGAGATCTGGCAAGTGGTCATCATTCTAATTTCTTCAAAAAACAATTCTGGATCCTTCTTTGTCCAGAGCCCAAGTAGAGCTGAGTAATCTGAGGAAGAAATTGGTAGACACAAGATCTGTAACCAAGAAGCCCAGACCTAGAAGCCAGAAGTAGGAAGTGAAGCCTCATTTCTAGGCATCTAGAACAATAAACACACAGTGCTGAAACAGATGGTGAGTAAGTACACCTTGGACTAATATAGGCAGCATTAGAAGTTGGAAATGTCAGGATGTCATCTGAGGACATCAATGGGAAGGGCCAGGAAGGAAACGAAGGGAATGAGATGCTACAGCCCTTTTTCTCTCTCCTCTACTGTTACTTTCTTTTTATGTATTCCCTGGAACATAAATGTTTCTTGGGCGTGCCATGAAGTAGTCCACTCATATCTTCACATAACAGACAAAAGAAAATTATATAACCCAGAGACTAAAAGTTTATATCTAATATACATAAGCAGACTGCTTTAGTACAAACAGACTTCAATCTCAATAACAAATGTAATGTGGTATGTGAAGAAGGTAAAACATTGTTGACTGAGGTTTCTGTCCTGCCCGGTTCCCACAGTCATTAGGTCCCAAGGAAATCACACAGAGCTCTATATTAATGATAAACTGATTGGCCCATTAGCTCAGGATTAATCTTAGCTCTTATAATGTATATTAACCCATTATTCTTATCTATTTTAGCCACATGGCTCGGTACCTTTTTCAGTGGTCACATCTTCCTTCTCCTGTGTCTGGGCAGGACTATGGAGGGAGCTTCCTGCTTCCCAGAATTCTCCTGTTCTCATTGCCCCACCTCTACTTCCTGTCTGGTTGTTTCACCTATCTTCCTGCCTAGCTACTGGCCAATCAGCGTTTATTTAAAATATAATTGACAGAATACAGAATTGTCCCACACCAAAGCATCAATCATTCTGATCCTTATCTGAGTAGAAGGGAACTGGGATTACAGGAACCTGCACAAAATGATGTCAAGTGCAAGTATGTTCTGTTTTGATCCACTGTTATCCAGTGGAAAGGACAAGGGAGAGAGAACAGAAACTTCCTAGCTATACAGTTAATCCATGCAGAACCAGGAAGCTTCCTGAGGCAGATCTGGGTCACAAGAACCACTGGACGCCACACAGGTCCAAGTAACTTATTCCAAGTTCATCCAAAAGTCCTCAGACTCTTTTTGTCATGCTTCCCACTATGAATGGCACCATCCCCTAGGTTTGTACTCCAGGATTATATAAAATGAGGAGAGTTAGGCATTGAAGAGATGGCTCATTGGTTGGGATCAGTCCACCAGCCATGTGGCAAATTGGGCACTGACAATCCGGCCCTGGGCTCAAGCCACCCCTCAGATGTAGCAAGCTGCTGCTGAGCATTCCCCGGCCCATGATCCATAGGCTGCCTCTCTTTGCTTTGCATGCAGATCCCCCCCGGTGCACACAGTCCACCACTGCCACTGACAGAAAACTTTAGAATTTTATCTTTATCCTGGACTCCAACTCTCAGAATCATTTGATCGCCTAAATAACTGCTCTTAATTGGTTAAACAAAGCATATTTTTCAATACCAAAGTAAGCAACACGTGCTGTTTGCTGCTGCTAGCATCTCCCACCCACGTGCCTGAAACTGCGACACCTGCTGGCCAATAACAATTATTACACCTACTCCAATTCATTGTAATTGCCTTATGACTGGTAAGATCTGAAAAACTACAAAAAAATGACTGATAACATCTAGGAGTTCAATAATTATTTTGCTCATACTATGGAAGGTTTTCTGCAAGGCTTACACAATTTTCTTTCTACAGCCCTTTATTTGATTCTTGGAATCAAATAGTTTTTTTTTTTTTCAAAATTATCTCATTTAAAAAATAGTTCAATACTACGGAGTGGGATAGCTTCAATTTGACAAAATTGTCTGAAAGAATTTGTGCTGTTGAGTTTAAATATTGGAATCTGTTGAAAAGTTATGACAGGTTAATGGATAAGATATCTCTTAGGAAGTTAATATGTACACAGTGAAAATTATGTCAAAGGATGAGACATTATCTTTAGTGGACAAGTTTCATACATTGGAATCCTCAGTGAGGGCATTAGAACAGAACACTGGACCAGAGATTCAGACTTTACAAAAGGCAGTAGTAAAAAGACTTGAAAATATTGAGGAGTATATTGAAATTGATGAGCATGGACAAGAGGTACAAGGACAGGATTAAGCCTCATCAGTACATGCCAGACCATGGGATGACTTAAACAGAGTTTCGACCACATATCCAGTAATTTCCTAGGAAAGACCATCTGGCACAAAGTACCCTAGGTAGTCATAGAATATGCATGGGAACCAATACATATGAGCAATCTAAAAGAAATAAAACTAGCATGGTATAGGAGGTCCTTCTGTATTTGTGTTGCTTTCATTGGTTGATAAAGAACTGCATTCGGCCTGGTGATAGGGCAGAACGTAGGTAGAAGGGGAGACAGAACTGAATTCTGGGAGGAAGAAAGCAGAGTCAGAGAGAACCGCCATGGAGCTGCCAGAATCAGACATGCTGAATCTTTCCCAGTAAGCTGCGACCTCGTGGTAATACACAGATTACTAAAAATGGGCTAAAGTAAGATGTGAGAGTTAACCAAAAAGAGGCTAGAGATAATGTGCCAGGCAGTGTTTAAATTAATACAATTTCTGTGTGATTATTTCGAGGGTTAAGCTAGCCGGGTGGCCAGGAAGAACAAGGACCCACTCTCCTGTTAAACCAGCAATAGTTAATTATGAGCTACATTCACCATTTGTCAGGGAAATGGTGAAAATGTGAGTCTCAAGCACTAAGGCTACCCCACATAATGGGCTTCAATTAATCTCTGTGGTCCTAGAAAATGGACCTTAGCTGCTTTGGATGTGTTATTTGAGAGAAGAGGCAAAAATTTTAGAGCAACAGAGGAAAGCAAAAGGATTTGAGACTCCCCAAGACCAAATTTGTGGCAAGGGTCATTACTCTGATCCTCAGGAACAAGCTTGCTATAACAAATACACCTTGTCCCTATGTAGCAATAGGGAAAGAGAATTCAGTCATATATATTAGGGTTAAACAGGGCCAGAGAGAGAACACTACTGACTTCTTACAAAGATTAACTAAGGCTTTACAATTAGTAGTGACAGACCCTGAACCTAGATGTGTACTAATTGAATCCTTGTCTTTTGAAAATGCCAACTTAGAATGTAAGAAGATCCTTGGGACAGTAAAGGTCATATTAGCATCCATAAATGAATGGATCTTGCATACAATAGATGTTGAAACATTTGTTTATACTACTGAAGCGTGGACAGGAGAAATGATTTTCAACAGTATGAGGAGACACCAAAATGCCAAATGTTTTAATTGTGGAAGAATAGGACATCTAAGAAGGGAATGTAGACAAGGAATTCCTAGAAATAATGTCTCCTCTAGGAATGGCAAGAATAGGAGGACTCAGCCTTCTGGTATATGTAGGAGGTGTGGCAAAGGCCGACATTGGACTAGTGAATGTAGGTCACCAAGAGACAGACAAGGCAACCCAATAATACCACCAGGGAAATCCTTGGGAGGCCTCTCGCAGGCCCTGATGTCAAACAAGGTCCAGTCATTCCCAGTCACTGTGGAGAACAGGTCTCACTAGAAAAATTAAACAATCCAGTGCCTACTGTAAAAAACCATACTGTTCTGGATGATGGAATAGACATGGAGGATGAGTCAAAAACTCCATAGGAAATAGGAAACATATATCTTGGCAGACTTCTATAAATTATCAAAGACCAAAGCTAAGAGTGCATATAAATGACATTGTAATTGAGGGATTACTAGGCACAGGTACAAACGTGACTATCATTACTCCGGAATCTTGGTATCCAGACTGGCCTCTTCAAGAGGCAGATGTTCAATTCCAAGGAATTGGAACACAATCTCAAGTAAAACAAAGCATGGGGTGGGTTGAATGCATAGGGACAGAAGGACAGAAAAGAAAGCTGAGGCCATATGTAGCTAATATTGTAGTGAATTTATGGGGCTAGAGCCTATTGCAGCAATGGAATACCCAGGTAAACATTCCTGCAGTCATAAAAACTTATGTTTCTGGGAAGGATATTATAAGAGTATAAACAAATGTCACCAGCCATTCAGCCTTTACAAGAACACAAAGCAACTAGCCTTCAGAGGTACTAATGGCCTTGCCTTTAAAATGGTTAACTGAGAAACCCATATGGGTTAAACAATGGTCTTTAACAGAAGACAAACTGCAGGCTTTAGGACAGCTGGTACAGGAGCAACTAGATGCTCGCCATATTGAATAATCAATCAGCCCTTGGAATCCTCCTGTATTTATTGTTAAAAAGAAATCTGGAAAATGGAGAATGGTGACAGATCTAAGGACTGTCAACAATGTTATTCAACCTATGGGCCTCTATGGTCTGGAATCCCTCTGCCTTCTCTATTACCAAAAGGATGGTCTCTTATAGTTATTGATTTGAAGGATTGTTTCTTCGCTATACCTTTACAAGAAAAGGGCAGAAAAAATTTATTTTCACAGTGCCCACTTATAATAATTATCACCCAACTGAGAGATACCAATGGACTATCTTCCCACAGGGAATGCTCAGTAGTCTCACCCTGTACTAATACTTTGGAAATCAGCCATTGGAATAATATGCAAGCAGTTTCCTAAGTCTATAATTTACAATTTACATGGTCAACATTTTGTTATCTAACTCAAATGCAGATACTTTAGAAAGAATGTTTGAAGAAGTAAAAAATGTTTTGCCTAAATGTGAATTACAAATTGCTCCTAAAAAAATTACAGAAAGGAGATTTTGTCAATTACCTAGGTTACAAAGTAGGTTTATAGAAAATTAGAACACACATGGCACAAATTAGGAGAGACTGATCCTGGATTCTTAATGACTTTCAAAGATAGTTAGGAGACATTCCAGTCTATGACCAGCTGTTGGGACAACACCTGATCTAGTAATTCATTTAAACAAAACCTTAGATGGTGACAAAGACTTAAACAGTCACAGAGAATTAACAGCTGAAGTGGAAAAAGAATTGATGGTCTTTAAAGAGAAATTACAAGAGGCACATGTAGATAGAATGAATCCAAATCTTAATTGTATTCTCGTCATATTGCCTTCCAAAATTTCCCCTACAACAATTTTAATGCAAAGGAAAGAGATTATCTTAGAATGGATCATTTTTACCACATAAACCAAGTAAAAACAATTAAAAATGTATGTGGAAAAAGTCTCTGAGTTAATTCTAAAAAGAAAACTGAGACTTCTTCAACTAGCAGATATAGACCCAGCAGAGATTATCACTCTTTTACTGCTGATGAATTGAAAAAATTATGGGAAGGCAATGAATCATGACAAAGAGCTTGTGCTAATTTCTTGGGAGAAATTAATAGCAATTTTCCCAAAAGTGATAGACTTAACATTATAAAGAGAACTACTTAGACTCTTCTCCAAATTGTACTTGATTCACCAATAACTGGAGCATATACATTTTATACTGATGCAAGTAAATCAGGAAAGGCAGGTTACAAATCTGAAGAATTAAGTAATGTAGAACAAAGCCCTTATAATTGTGTCCAAAAGGCAGAAATATATGTTATTCTCATGGTACTAAGGGATTTTAAAGAACCTCTCAATATAGTTCTGATATGCAGAAAGTGTTGTCTTACATATTGAAATTGCTGAATTTATACCAGATGATACAGAATTGACTTTATTATTCATAAAAGTTCAAGATAGTCAAGAATAGTCTTTGTCCTACATACATAACACACATCCAATTCTATATGAGTCTGCCAGGTCCTCTAATACAAGGTAATGCAGAAATTGATCGATTATTGAATGTGGGTGTGCTGAAGACCTCAGAATTTCATAAGAAACATTATGTCAATAGCAAAGGTTTTAAGAAAGAGTTTTCTATTACATGATAACAAGGTAAGGAGATTATAAAGAGTTATCCTACATGCTCTTTCTATAACCAAACACTGATACCTGTGGGGACTAACCCAAAGGGTACTCAAAGGAATGAGATCTGGCAGATGGATATGTTCTACTTTACAGAATTTGGAAAATTAAAATATGTACACCACACCATTGACACTTATTCAGGTTTTCAATAGGCAACTGCTTTGAGCTCAGAAATGGCTGATACAGTAATCACACATTTATTAAGAGTTATGGCCATCATGGGTATACGTGCACAAATAAAGACAGACAATAGTCCAGCATATGTGTCTAAGAAAATGAAACAATTTTTGGTTAGTATAATATAAATCATATTACAGGTATACCAAACAATTCTACAGGTCAGGCAGTTATAGAAAGATCAGATTGAACTATAAAGGATATGCTAAACAAACAGGAAGGGACAGAAAATACTCCCAGAAATAGATTACATAATGCTTTATTAATCTTGAATTTTCTTAATGCTAATGAGAAAGAGACAAAAGCTGCAGGGAGACATTGGATAATAGAAGAAACTTCTGAATTAAATTAGCCAGTATATTTCAAGGATGTGCTGACCTCACAACGGAAGCCAGAAGATGTGCTATGTTGGGGAAGGGGTTTCACTCTTTTTTCCACAGGAGAAGAAAAACTATGGATACTATCAAAATTAAGAAAGATTCAGTTTGAAAAGGGAAGCCTCATGAGAAAGACAAATGATAGCTCATCCACAGAAGTGACAATCATACAGGTGGTAAGAAAACTTCTTAAGCTTTGGGGCAGGGTTGTGTTCTTGTCTTTGCAGGAAAATATTCATCTTCAAAGAGTTGAGAGAACTTGGACATCTAGAAGCCAAAGATGAAAAGATAGGTACCCAGAAAGAATAAAGCAGAGAGAAATCTGACTTATAATGCTTCATTATTTGCATGGTAAAAGTTTATTATCTGTACATGTATACATCTCTACTTAAAAATAAAAGCTAGCTTTGGAGTTGGACAATGGCTATCCTTCTCTAAATCCACACATATTGTTAAAAGAAAAGTTCTGAATTTCTGTCTCATACCAGGAGCCATCACCAGATGGTATGAGACAGAAAGAAGATAGATTTTAAGGAAATATTTTACTTTTCTCCATGCCCACTTTGTCTATATTGTATCTTTTGTTGAATATATGTCTATATGAATATTGTTTAAGTTTTCAACAATGAATAGTAGATTTCCCTGCAGTAATCTTTGAAGCCTCCAGGAAGAAGATGGGGTACAACAACAATGACTCCACCTGGTTGATATGATGTCATGATGCTAATAGCACTACTATGAGACCAGTTAGTTTTTGGGTACCCACTGCGGAAACAGTGCACCTTCCTACAACCTTCTGGCCAGAACTCCGAAAAAGAACTTAAACAACCCTATTGACTATTCAGAGACCATTTGCAATTATACAAAACAGCAATCTTGAAACTTAACCATCATTTTATTTTTACAGGATTCCAAAGAAAAAACATTGCCCCTATGACAGTGGAAGCAATTCTAGAAGACTACATTCCCTCTCCCAACAAAGTTCTTCCTCATGGTTAGGGACACCATTTAAGGGTTGATTATTACTCCTACAGATTTGGGGTTTGGGATGGAAATTATATAAGCCCAGAGATCTCAACAAAGAGGGAAAACTGTAGATTAGTGTGGACTTAGTCATACTACTACTACTAATAGTGAGAATAGAGTGAGCTATTATTTATGGACAATTTATATTGGTATAGGTTTTTGTAAATTGATACAAGTTCAAATAAATATTTGTTATATTGAATATGCTCCTATTTCTGTTTACAATATTTGTACCTATACAGTTATTTTGTCAAATTATTTACATGCATGTTTCTACCTCTGTTTATGACATTTTGTATATTGATACAATTTTAAGATATATTTATCATATTGCAGTATGTATTTCCCTGATCAAGATATTTATACACTGTTTACATTTTGAGGTCATTGTCCTCCTTTACTGCACAGTTGTTTAAAGATTGCTTAATATTCTGATATGAAGTCTTAATCTTTAAATTATATAGGTATTAAGTATTATAGATCAATAGTAATTCATTTTTTGTTATACTTTTAGTCAGAATAATTAGGTTCTTTAGATACATAGAGATTGTATTCTGCATAACTAGGTAACCTTCAACCACTTCAAAAATCTGTAGAACACAGCCTTTAAATAACTTAGGATTCTGTTGACATTAGACACAATTGCTCCTGGCAGCACTGATCTATTCCCGAGAGAGTGCTGAGCACCAAAGACACTCCACTTGGAATTTGTCTTCTCCTTGGCACTCCTGGCCTTTGGGCAAGAAACTGCCTATGCCTCGACCACTGACAAAATATGCAATGTCCATACTGGACAAGCAGGATTCAAAAAAAAAAAGTCTGCCAAACGTTGCCAAGACAGGGTAAGATGATTCTGAAAATGTCCCTGCCTCTGAAAATGGTCTGTCAATTACTCTAGGCCTTAGCTAAGTTGGTTGCTCCAACAAAATGAGAATTTGGGTAATTGCTCAGGCAGGCAGTTGCCTCTGTCATCTATTGCACATTTTGGAAGCTGCTTGATTGCACTTCCTGCCTTCTCAAGTAATATTATCTCCCTTCTCAGGCCTTCAATGGGGTTGAAGATAGACAGTCCTAGAATAGTAGTTACAATCCTCTTATGATCTAGCCAAGCCATTTCCAATACAAGACTTAGACTCCTTAGGATAGAATGTTTGTTAGAACATTAGAATATGTTCCTTGCTTAATATTGTTTATGCTGGTTGTAATTCTAATCTTATACTTGATATCTGTTCCAAGTATATATAGTTTTGTATTGGGTTTAGGACTCTCTTATTTAAACAAAAGGGAGAGGTGCTGTGGGAGCTCCTTCAGCTCCTTCAGCCAATGGCCTTTGGTCAAGAGTGTTTATGACTCTGCTAGAGGACTTGAGTTTAGTTTCCAGTCCTTACCTCAAGCAACTGTCAACCACCTATCATTGAAGCACCAGGAAATCTAACATCCTCTTCTCAGTTCTGCCAGGATCTTCATTCATGTGCATACCCACACAGAAACATGTACATACACATTTAAAAAGATAATAAAAAACTTTAAAAAGACAAACTGAACTGAACATAAGCATGCCTTACTCTGCTTCTTGCATGAGAATACAATGTGACCAGCTGCTTCAGCCTCTCTTTGCTGTAACTTTTCTGTTATGGTAAACTGCAACTTCAAACTGAGCTGCTTTAAATAAACTGCTCCTGCCTTATGTATGCATCTTTTCTGGGGTTTTATCATGCCAGCAGAAAAAGCAACAGAGATATTCTAGTATCGTGGCCAGAACAAACATGTTGTCACTGAAATAATATCACTTTATTCATTAATATTCATCAAGCCCAGAAGTATAGTTTTCTCAGCAACTACATATAAAAATATTATACATTTTGTGGTTGAATGTAAGAAACAACAATATTTGTCAACAACAACAAAAACATCAAAAAAGTTTTAAATGTTCATTAAGTTGGCACATACCAACACATCTTGAAAAAATGTCTGCATGAATTGATAATAGGCTTACAGAAGCTTGAACAATTTCCATATTTAAAAAACAAAAACAAACAAATAAACAAAAATAAAACAACAACAACAAAACAAAGAAGCATGGCTCACTCATCGACTTCTGTGCATCTTCTATTTTTGTGATATGGAATTAGATACTGTTCTCACTGCAGAGATAGAACCAAGGAAAAAAATCAACTTAAGAGAGAAGGCTCACATTTCTAATTTCAGTCCATCATGAAAAAAAAGCCACGCCAGGGTTCACAGTGGCAGCAATGTGCAGTGCAGGCTCCTTACATGGGAGAGAACCTGGAAGCAGAAGCCCTGGCTGGAAGCAGGGCCAAGCAAGCTCTTACTCCCAAGACCGATTACAACTGAGCATTTTCTTCTTTTCTTCTTTTTTTGATCATTATACTGCTGCTCAGATGCATTTTAGAAATCTGCTTTTGTTTATTCTACCGTTAAAAAGATCTCTCAAGATCCAGCCTTACATCTCTGGAAAATATATGTCATTTCTTCATGGTGTGTGTGTGTGTGTGTGTGTGTGTGTGTGTGTGTGCGCGCGTGCATGTGTGAGTGTAAATTCAGTTTGCTAGTGTTTTACTGTGAACAATGATATGTAAGTTTAAGGGAGATACTGATCAATCTTTCCCCTTTTTATACTGTCTTTGCATTTTTAACAGTAAGATCTTACTGGGCTCAGGCTTTGATATTTTTTTCTCCTTTTCTATTTTCTCTATAAAAAGGTCAGAGACACAGTTCAGTGGTAGAACATTTGCTTAGCATGTGTGCAGCTGTAATACAATCTCCAGCACTGCAAAATGAGAGCAGAGCAGGAAAGAGGGAAAGGGGGAGCTAATCAGCAATAAAATAAAATAACAAATTTCTATAGATTCTTCAGTCATTTTAATGATCACATGAAAGGAACATCGCATAAAATAACTTAGATGAAATGGATCAAATCTTTTCAAAACCACATGTGAACTGGATGGTTTGATTTAACTGATGAATCTAATAGAAAGTGAATCCAAAGTTAAAAGTCTTGGGAAAAAAAGTCAGTCTCAGGTTAATTTTACTGGAAATTCTCCCAAAGAATTATTGTTAAACTCTATATAATAATCTCTTAGAGGAAATAGAAAAGGAG